>JAPYYW010002887.1:0-29550 GCA_030522545.1 Cremastinae sp. A BG-2022a
TCGTGGACCCATGAAAAATTTTGACGCACGTCAAATTTTTTTCTAATGAGTAGAGATTAGCCAAAAGTCAATGCGTTCCACATAATACACGCTCTATTCCGATGAATCGATTAGAGGCCTCATGTCTTTTTTAATATAGATATGGTGACAATAATAATTTTAATATAGCAATATTCATTTCAGAATAATAATGATTAATTTAAATTTGCTACGTTTTGTATGGAAAAACATCAAAATTATCAATGCTTTTCCTTTCCTATTAATTTTTAATATACTGCATGAAAAATCTTTGTACTTCACGATACTAAAAATTTTATTATATATGGTGACAATAATAATTTTACTATAGCAATCTTCATTTCAGAATAATAATAATTTAAATTTGGTACGTTTTGTATGAAAAAAAACATCAAAATTACCAATGCTTTTCCTTTCCTCTTCATTTTTAATATACTGCATGATGAAAAATCTTTGCAGTCCATGATACTAAAAGTTTTACCATATACATATGGTGACATTTGTATATTATAATTATTTTACAACTAAATATACCTTTACAGTAAATCTAAATAAAAGGTAATTATTTTTATTTAGCTCTAAAAAATCTAGGTATAGCCTCTAAAAAAATTATGTAGTTTAATAATAATCGATATATTACTCTTCTCTGAGTACATCAAAATTTCCAATCTGTCACCACGTTACGAAAAGACCATATAGCAATCTTTCGTATAAAATGTTTTATATTCGTCACCTCGATCGTATTTTATCGATCGTTTTTACATTGCAATATTTATTTTTACATTTTTGGCTCGATTTTTTATAGGCTGGTTTTATTTCAATATTTTTCCGATCTTCGTCTGACCCAGTCCTGTTTTTTTCAACGATGCACCATATTTTTTTTCTTATCGCCCCGATTCCTTGTTTCAACTTCGATTTTTTTCACATGTACTTAACACTACTCAATTTTCCCCGTTTTAAGCATTTTTTAAATAAAATTTCCATTTACATACATATAAAAATTATTGCTCTGGCTTAGATTCAAAAAAATTACGTTTATAAAAATTCTTCTAAAAAAAATTCTTTCGTTTGTTTTTCAGCTTTCTCGAAATCTTTCCAGGATTTTTCTCGAACCGAAGCTTGACGGGAATGTGCATTTTTTAATGAGGAAAGGAAATTATCGAAACGGGAAGAGGACGGAAAAATGCAAACCTTGAAACTCTTTTTACATTTTTTTTCCTCTTTTATTTCTTTTTTTTTTAATTCTAGATTACTCGACGCTTCATTCCCTTGTATCTTCAGTGCTCGTTCGTGTGTCTTCGAATATCGTGGTTTGAGAGGTAGAATCGCGGTGTGTACGGTCGAAAAGCTTTGAAACGCGAAGACCAGAGGGGCTTTTCCGTGACCTCGTGTACAACGAGAGCGCACAATGGCCAAACGGAAAGCGAACGAGGGGGAGGGATACGAGGAGGGAGTTATATAGAGGGAGGAGCAAAATATGAGGTATATAGAGAATGAGTAATAGAGTAAGAGAGAAAAGAAGCGAAAATTGAAGAAAAAGTGAAAGATGAGAAAGAATGAATATGCGAGGAATAAAGAAAAAGAATTAGAAAAAAAATGAGAACGAGAAAAAAAGCTTTCTCATTAATTATCTATCTCATCATTTATCTTTTATCGAACCAAGAAATCGCTACGACTTTGACACAGTGTTGATAAATCTATTTTTTAAATTAAGGAGGTATTAGAGAAACTTACTAGTCAAATGAGATACTATATATTTGGTTTACTTTTAAATGAGACGTAAAAAAGTAACTTTTAAGATCGAATAAATCGTTTTTTACCAAATATACTAATTTTGAAATGTAAAATATTGATGTAATACAGATAATTAAAAAGCAATTTTCATTTTTAGGTTATAATTTGACTTGGATTAACTCACGTATGAGTGAAATATCTGATATTATAATTAAATAATTCAATAAAAAGTTGGGTGATCATACATTTTTATGGTAAATAATTAAACCGCTAATGAACACGTGAGATATTCTAGATTGTTTGAAATTTCACTCTAAATATTTCTTTTTTCGATCGAAGAGTGGATGCTGACGGTTTCTTATAAGACTCTGGCTTATGTCAATCATACTTTGCCGGGATAATTCTCACTTATTTTATCGATAATGATACTTGAAATTTAACCATCGAAAAATTGGATTAATACTTTGTATCGTAAAAGAAATTCAATAGCTATAATTCATTGTCATATTTTCGTTAATACCTCTTTAACACAGTTGATTGCATAAAGTCTTTTAGAAATGAGTAAAATTGAAAAATATGCTTATATAGCCATTGAATAAAACTTTGATTATTGAAGATCATTTCAAACGATTGTACCTTGAAAGCTATAACATCTCATAAGAGTGTTCGAAGTGTTAATGTCAACACTAAATACGACGAAAACAGGAAGGTCAATATATTTTCACTGCCGGGCATCGAGAACCCTCTGCAGCGACCCGATACCTATTTTATATTTCAACAGTTTCAGTCCCAAGCGTTTTATGGATATACTTGAGCAAAGTTTAGAATCGATACGAGAATAAGAATTAAATAAATAACAAGCTGTAATATTTAATTACGAACTTGCTTCAATAAAAATGTATTGAAAACTTACTAAAATTGTCCAATACTTATGTAGAAGCTTTGTGGAAAGATACTTAAAATATTTTTGTATTTAATTTTAAAAAAATTGATGGTTAAACAATAAAAAACAATTTTATATTAAAAATTAATTATAAACATTTGTCTTTTGGTACCATATTCATCACGAATTTTCTACAGAAATTCATAAATTATGAAAAATATTAAACAAAATCGATGATCCCCAATAACAAGTATAAAGTTTTCAGAAATTTTCTTCAAATAGTCAATCGGTTACTGAATATCAATTTCATAAAATATACGAAAAAACAAGTTTGACGAAAGTGCCTTTAGAAATATAATACAAAAATGCTCAAACGAAAACTGAGAATGTAAATGAGGAAAATTCTGGAGAAAAAAAAATACTGTTAAGAAATGACGAGAGAGAGAGAGAGAGAGAGAGAGGAAAAGAATAAATCAACATTTAATATGTCATGGAAAACCTTGAGCAAAAAAAACAGTAAAGATTAAGAGGGAGAAAAATGGAGAGATGAAGCATGGGGGTTGGGTTTCCATCTAGATGGGTTTGCATTAGAGGGTGAAGAGGTAATCGAGTCCCGCGATTGCCTCATTTCGAACGGTTCCACGCGTCGTCCGGGAACGATTCGTTGAGAAACGAAAAAAAAAAGCAGGCGGGTTAGGCCAACGACGAAAAATTCTGTATCGACGATCGAAAGCAATTATCTCGGAAACGGGAAGAAGAAAAGCAGCCCCGCGAGGAATAAAGCCAGCGGACGTAGAGCGACGAGGGAACAAAAAAAAGAAAAAGAAGGAGGAAGAGGAGGAGGAAAAACAACAAGGGGAGGAAAAAAGCATTTCCTTCTTTTCTCCCGAGGTTATCGACGAGTCATTGCCAATGTAAACGTTCGGAAATTTCCTTTCACGAGGATACATCTTGCATTGTGTTTCACGGGGAGCGAACAGGAGATGAGATGAGAGCGAGAGAGAAAATAAGAGGAAAAAAATAAAGTTCGACGAGCAAACACGAAACTTTGCTTCCTTCTTCCTTACGCTCGAATTGATTTGACAAGGAAAATCGAGGGAATTCCTCCTTGCCGTACGAGAAATCACACATGTTTCTTTTCTACGTCGAGTAAATATCGGGAGAGAAAGAGTAAGAGAGAGAGAGAAAAAATAAGGGAGGAAAGTAAACGAATAGTCGTTTTCAGGAAACTAACCGAGTTGTAAACTGGATCAGGTGTGGGAACAAAAACGGGTGTGAAAACTTGCTCCGGGGAAGACGAGAGTTTTGCGACGTGTGGGAAGGCTTTCCTGTATTGATAATAGATTGAATAGTCGCGGAGCGAAGCAATCGCGAAAAGTGTCGAGAGCGAGCGCTGGGAAAACGGATGGAAAGGCCGAAGGACTCAAATCCATATCGCTTGACGAAAAGTCACGAAACAATAATGATTCATGTATACATATTGTATGTTTAAAGATTTATCGACTGTACAGTCTCTCTCAAAAGTTCATTTTATCGATCAAATCATACACTGAGAACAGATTTAGTTGAAAAATATTTAGTTGAAAATATTTCGTCGAAACAACACTTGTATATTTGAAATAATTAAACTTCAGTTAAATCAACCAAGAATTAAGTTCAATTTGCAAAATAATATCGTTGAACGTATTGAAACAAATATTTTGTTGAATCTGGTCCGATGATGGACGTATTCAGACTATTAGATTAAGGTAGTTCTATCATAAAATCGTTTTCTTAGGATTTTATTAAAAATTTGCAGAGACCTTCTTTGATATAATATGCAATTGTATATTTAATTTTAAGAGGTTCCACTGCGTAGAACTCGAGATATTTATTATCAAAAATCACTTTTTTTCTGCAGTCTCCCATAAGAGCACGTGTTAAATATTGCGATCTTCAACTCTAAATATTTTGACTTCTGGGTAGTGGAACTTCTTGAAATTTTTCACAGCTCTTTATTGTACTTTAAAGAAGCTTCCTCAAATTTTTTAAAAAAATCCTAAGATTATGATTTTTTAATTTTCATACGTACAAGTACACGTCACCTTGGATTACCTTGAATTTTTAGTATGTTGTTTTTGAAACAACCTTGCAACAACTTTTCTTAATAAACATTTTTTTAAAAACCACATGAAACGGAGATAAACTAAAATAAATTTTTTTATTTTACTGCAATGATAGAACTGTACCTTAAGCATGCAATGTAAAGGCAAAATTATTGATCGAAATTTTTTCCAAGATATTTGATTCAAAATTTGTATTAACGTTCTTTGGTGTAATTATTAGAAGGTATGCCAAATTTAAAGATTATTCACTAACTAGGAATCGAAATATTTATAGTAAAAAATCACGACTTATTTTAACATAAAGCTTATGAGAGATAGCTAAAATTTCTCATTTTTAAGAATTAATATCTCAATTTCTAGCTAGTAAATGATATTAAAATTTGGATCCAAGACAAGTAACATATTAATCTCAACATACACCAAATTTCATTACAAAATCTTGGATAGCCAGAAATCATTGGACCACCTTAATATACTTATATTGCGACAGTAAGTTTTACACTGAATGAATGATAAATTTTACTATAAAAAAGTGACAACTGTACTAATTATTATGGAAGTAATTAATATTCTGTTTAGATTCTATCCTAAATATATTTTATTTTACGATAAGCATATATTTAGTTATAAAATAATCAGCACAGTTGTCACTTTATGATAAAATCCACTATCGTGATTTCTCTCAGTGTACTCTACTGTAAATTTATAATCGATTCAAAATTAACTTGTTAATTATTTTAGAGTTGTAATTAAAATTTATTTATTTGAAATAAATAAATACCTTAAAAAATGGAAGCAATGATAAAAGTCCTAAAAGAGACTTTGAAAAAATGTGTAATCCACTATAGAAATACTCTATTTTTAGATTTATCACAGATTTTTTGCTAATCTGCGCAACACTGGAAAGCCCTTCTTTTTTCCTCTCAATGTAGAATTTTGCTACACACAGCTCGCTGATAAGAGAGCGCTCTCCGGGTCTCGGCCATTCGATCGAACTCCTCCGGGGCTTTTGTCAAGATTTCGACCACGAAGCGCTCTCTCGCGCTGAATTTCGTTATATATTCCTCATCCCTTTTTCAAAATTTCATCCTCGTATTCATTTTCATTTTTCGCAACTCATTTATATTTTCCTTCTTGCTTTTTACCGATTTATTTTCGCTCTTCTTTTTTTTTCCAAGCCTCGATACCACTCCTCGTATTTTCACTTTTTCTCGGTTTTTCAGAGACTCTTTCCGATGATTTATTATCCGGGCAGACGGCGAGTCTTTTTTTTCCTTCTTTCTCGTATTTCTTTTCCTCCTCTTATTTTTCATCCCTCTCCTCAGGATTTTTCGCCTCATTCGTTATTTAGCTGCTCCCTGATTATCTTCGACTTTTTTCATTCCCCCTTTTTTTTCTCCGGGTTCACCCTTCGGTCGCTTCATCGCCGCGCGTTTATCTCTCCGTATTTTACGGGCGGCGCGCGATTTCGTGTCCCGAAATTTCCACGAGGAGTCTTCGCGGAATTCTCTGTTTCTCGCTCCCCATCCGAATCGGTAATTTTTCGCCCCAGGCACGATTTTTCCGCGCATTACGCTCGGCGATCAAAGAAAATTATTTTTCGTGCCCGACCTTCCAATTTCCGTGAATCTTCGTCGAAACGTGTATACCGCGAGGTTTCCTCATCGTCGGGATGAATCCCTCGGAAGCCATTAGCGATCGACGCTTTTATTTCAAAAAAAATATATATATTCTTTTATTCAACGCGCGCAAAGACCTGCCGGCCATTTTCCGTCGTTGAAACAGCGACTCGTCGCTTTGTTAAAAAATAAAATTGACGCGCGGCTTCCTTTTCCCGTTTCGCGCTGAATTTCTTTTTTTTTCTCTTTTTTTTTCATCCTCGCCGATACCTGTTTGGGCAGCGTTTCACGGGCCAAGAGCCTTCGTTCTCCGATACCCGGGCGATTCCCAATTTATTCCCGTTGGCCACCTTTCCCTCCAATATTCGTCAAAAGGCGACGCAAAAAGAATGAAAAAAGAGAGAGAATTGAACGCGAGGAAAAAGAGCGAAAGAATGGAAAAATGCGAAAAGAGCGTATCTCCCTTTTTTTTGTTACTCGCGGAGAGTCCTTGATGGAGATCATTTCTGACATTCTTTGTTGCATTTTTCCCGTTGTCGGACGTAGGGGAAAAAAAAAAGAACCGAAGAAGAGTCGAGAGAGAGAGAACCAGCTGTCGAGGTAACGAGACCAAAAAGGAAAAAGATGGAAATATGAAAATAGACAAGAGAGAGAAAAAGAGAGAGAGAGAGATATGGATAGATAAAGAGAGAATTATAGAGAAATAGGCTCGTGGCAAGAGACCTAGAGAGATAGTCAGTATATGTGTGTGTTTATGTACATGTGTGTGTGTGGATGACAAAAAGAGAGATAGAGAGTTGGTGAAGGCCAGGGTACCAGTACGAAAGTGCAGTCACGTCAAATCAGCAAAGGATTGTTTGAGATCACTGGCCCATGAGTGGATGTCCCTTGAAGCACGAAAATAACCGGCTCCGTTGACATAACAATCTTCCTTCTCTCACTCTCTCTCCAATTTTCTCTATCTATGCGCATGTACATCGAGCATTTTTTTTTCTCCCCTTTCAACGAATCTTGCATTTTTTTTCCAGTTTTTCTCACACTGTCTCGTCTCTTTTCCTACAGTCGTTCTTCCCATTTTTTTCGCCTCGTTCTCTGTCCTCTATACGCTTGGTTTTTTACGGTTTTTGTTTGATTCATTGACTCTTTTCGAAGTGAAGAGAAGGAAGGCAGTTTTGCACGAAATTTTACTATTTGTCATCGTAAATCGGTGATAAGATTTTTTTCATATAAAATACAGATATTTTGATCATTTTTTAAAATCAAAATTACTGTTTTGTATGGAAAATCTTTAATTTTATAATACTATATACTAGTAGGTTATTATAGTGGCTCGGGCGTTTTGCGCCCTCGCGGTTATAAAAAAAATTATACAAAATCCGCAGTTTTTTTCATTGTTTAATATAAATTTTGGTATTGCGCTCCGAATAATTACCATTTTTGTTATCTACGGGAAATTTTCGATCAAATAGGCTCGTAAATCGAAAAAAAAATTACAAGAAATTTGGCGAGTCACCCTTGGTCTCGTGGACTCATGAAAATTTTAATTAGTGATATCTTTTTTTTTCTCTTGACCAAATCAACTTCATTATATAAGAGTGATTCTTGAAGATTTTTGCAAAACGAAGCGAATGGCGCAAGAATCACGTTATTACATCAATTATTTAAAAAGTTATGACGCCTTAAAGATTTTTGGAAAAATAGAAAGGAAGGAAATATCTTTAAAAATTCGCAAAAATTTTTGAATTTTTTTTTTCGTTTTTAAAAGCCTATTCGATCGGAAATTTCCCGTAGATAACGAAAATGCTACTTATTTGGGGCGAAATTAAAGAATTCATATTGAAAAATTGAAAAAAACTGATACAAAAATCATTTTTTTTGGCTTGTTTAATATAAATTCGTCGTGGATTTCCTTTCTCTTGGCGAAATCAACTTTATTATGGGTGACTTTTAAAGATTTTTGCAAAATGAAGAGAATGACGCTAGAATTAGGTTAACATATAAATTATTTAAAAAGTTATCACGTCTTGAAGATAGTCATTTGTTAAATATTTTCAGATGTTTCGTTTCCACTGCAATTTCGAAATTAAAAAAAAAATATAAACATTGTTCTCCTAAAATGCAATATTTAGTAAAAATTTCAAGCCAATTCATCGTCTAGTTTTCGAGTTTTGTGAACACAAACATATACGGAAGCTAAATTTTTATATGCAAGATTGATTAAAATTCAGACAAAATATGTTTTTTCGATTGCTAAATTATATAATTTATATTTAAATTTGAATCATATTTTTTAAATTAAAATATTATCGAAAACCATTAGAATTCCAACTACGTTAACATATTGTTTAATTTAGTAAAAAATTATTTCCATGCGCAGGTTTCAATTACGAAAAAAGGAAACCCCATCGAGAAATTCTAACGTCCGTTGTTGCATCGTTGCTTTTTTCGGTGCAATTATAATCGCAATTATTACACGCAGTGCTATATGAATGGACTTGAAATTTGACAGTGCATGGAAGTTGGGTGCCCACATTCATTTCAGGTCAACAAGTTATTTAAAGTATTTTCATTTTTACTAAAATGGAGATCCAAATAGGGGGTTGAAATTTAACAAGAGGACCAACAAGGTCAAGTGCAGTACCAGATGAAAGAGCTTTGTTTACGTATTCCAAAACTTTTTTTTTTCTAGTGAAACTTCTTTAGGCGCGTTTAGCAGCGTTTTTCAAGGCTGTGACACAAACGAAAACGTGCACAAACGCCGAGACGGAAGTGACAAAGCAAATTACTTTTGAAAGGTCGAAGCGAAAAGTGCGAGAGTCAGTAAAAGGGAATGCAGGATAGAAACAGGACGATATCGATGCTGCATCCAACATTGTATGTTGTTTGTAAATGTACATCCTTTGTATGTACACGAACATTTCAAAAAAAAAACGGAAATAAAGAGAACGAGCTTGAGTGATCGAAAAACATAAAAAAAAACTGACCTTTCGCTTCGTATCTTTTTAATTAAAATATGAATTTTTAGAACTCTTTCGTCGCGAATTCCTTGCTCGGTCATTGTTCAATTATTCGCTTTACAAAATGTACGAAAAAAATTTTGATCGAAAAGCTTGAAGGTATTGTAATACAAAAATACATTTTTGCCCTTTCCCGAATCGATTTATCAGAAGTCTCAAAATTAATTCATGAGTTACGCTACCTGCAATGTTTACGAAAGAAATGTAAATTTGTAAAAACGAAATTTTTAAAAGATGTCTGCGTTTGACAGTTTCGTAATTGAAATCACACGGTTTTCCATTTATTAAAAAAATGTATCAAAAGATATTGTACCTCAATATATCTCTAAATTGAACGTGCCAAAAAATCGAAAACAATGTAGGTCGAGATTTTCTCGTACGTTACCACCATCGAAAAAAATTAACGAAATTTGAATTTAAAAATCGCCCCGAATACCTCCTAAATTTATTGGTTATAATCATTCATCAAGGAAGTATAACATAAAATAAATAAATAAAATAAATTTTTTTATATTTTATACTTTTGATCATAAAACGATCAAAATGGCTATGTTCAGTACAAAAAAAATTCTCAAATCGTACGAAGCACGGTACACTTTTGATGATAAAATGATCCAAAATATTGTATGTTGAGTATTTAAAAAAATCCTAAAATTTTTCCGAACGAATTTTGTTACCACGGTAAAAAAACGTCATAATTTTTCGTAAAAAATCCTCTCCGTATATTTTGAAGGTAAATCGTAAAAACAAATTGCATTTATTTTGAATATATCGTATAGCGAATCCTCAGTGCGCGAGTCCAACACGTGTCGTTTTTTTTTTATTAAACTTTACTTTATCTCTCTCTCTCTCTCTATCTTTCACATATTTTTTAGCCTCGGCATGTTTCTTGCAATCCTCTTCTCGTTCCATCCTCCTCATATTTTATTCCCTCTTACCCACATTTTATTTATATTACACCCTCGGGCGTGTTCCACCCCTTGCCTCGATTTAAATATTCGTCGCGCGCCCGACGGCTTATCTCGTCGATTAAAATTATTCACGCCGCTTTAAATCCTTATCCGTAATTTTCTCTCTTGCCGGGCCGCGTCTGATCTCGTGCGCGATCCGAAAAAAAAAGCCGAGAGCCCATGGACGAATGAAAAAGGACGCGGTACGCGCTGCGAAAAGGGCTATAAACGAAATGGACAGAAATATAAATGGGGGGGAAAAAAAAGAATGCACGAGAATAAAGAACGAGAAAATAAGGGAGAAGAATATAAGAGAAAGAAAGAAAAAAAAAGAAGAGAACGATGAGCGAGAAGAAAACGGACGCTATAGCGTATATTCCGCCTGGATTTAATCGGCAAGCGGAAAATTTGCCAGCTGCAAATATCAAGAAGAAAGTCTGGCTCTGTACGTGTCCTACTTACGATTAGTTCACGCCGGGCGGAAGTTAACAACGGCGATTCAAACCTATATATATATATTCTAAGCTATAGCTACACCTTGCTTTTTGTTGTACATATGTACTTGTCGGAAATGGAGTATTGATGTATATAGAGAGACGGAGACGCGAACACACGTGGATCGTTCGACCGAGCGTACAGTTTTGCGTCCGCTCTGTCGACTGCCGCCTATTTTTCCCTTTCTCTCTCTCTCTCCTTTTTTTTTCCTCACATTTACAAACAAATGCCCAAAATTCTGGATTCCAAATAGTTGCGCTTCCGTTGCGTATTTTTATTTTATTTCTTTTTTCATCTTTTTGTTTTTTTTTGTTTTTTTCTTTTATTTCGAAACAAACACGACAATGAACGATGGATTTTCAGATTCGTCGACTCTCGTTCGGGAACTTACTGAATGGAAATTTAAAGTCGCTCAAAATGGAGTTTCGTGGATACAAAGTTGGCTGAAAATGGCGCGAAAGTCTGGGAGTTGACGCGTGAAATGTTTTGAGAGGGAGAGAGAGAACTTTGCGAAATTCAGATGTAATTATTGCAGGCGGTTTTCTGTGCAAGTTAATAAAATTAGTAACTCATTGACCATTCTGTTTTCGAGAAATTTGCTCTTGATATTAGCATTTTGACCTTTTGTAAACTCTTCAACGGGCTCTCAACCATTTTTAGTCCTACACACGTTTTCGGGAAAGGGTTGGGTGTGCGAATTTTAAATGCAATTCAAGCAGCGAAGGGAAAATTTGAAAAAAATGCTCGTGGCTAAATTTGTTCAACTGAGCAAACAGTACACTTCGTCTTTTGAAAATTTATCCCTCAAGGGCGTTTCGTATTCACTTTTAAAGTACCGAGATATCGCTACAATTTTCGCACATTGTCGTTGAATCTCCTCAAAAGTCATTTACCAAATTAAAAAAAAAAACATTTAACTACGAGGTTCTAAAATTACTCTGCAGAAAAATTCTCAGAATCTAAGGTCGCCTCTTGTGGAATATTTATAAATTTATCTGTCTAGTTCATTTGAAGTACCGAGCTCTTTTCTCACGATTCTTTTATAAGTTTGACTTATACGATCAATACGAATCACCGAGTTTAAACCTTGCTGCTTGAAATATTATCTTCGTAGCTATACGTATTTTAACAATAATTGTCATGAAAAGTATTAAAAAATGAAAGCTATTGGATTAAATTGTTAAAAATGTCACATATGTAATGAAAATTAATTTAAAAAAAAATATTTTATCGATAAAATTAACTTTTGTGGGAAACTGTATTCGAACGATACATCCTCAAATATTGCAAGAGTTTCAGGCGCTCGATTGCACTCTTGACGATAAAAAAATGCAATTCTAAGCATTATTTACTACATGCATCGAAGTTCGTAAAATATATAAAAAATGTAAATTACTGACACATTAAAGATGGATCTCACAGTTCGTAAAAAAAAAATTAAAATTCACTCAGAAAATTGAAAAGTCAAAAATAAAATTTTTCCACGAATCAAACTATAAAATATTTAAAAATGAGTTTTCCGTACAAAAAATTCGTCGAGGAACCACAATCGTCGTGAAATGTTTGAATTTGATAAAAAATTGAGCATATGAAGACACAAACAAACACTAAAAATTATAATATTCTTCAACAAATGTAATTCGTGTCTACGAATAGTTAATAAAATATTCAAAAATGAATGGTCAACACGAAAAATAGATCGAGAAACCATGTGCGTCGTGGAATGTTTTAATTTGATGAAAAATCGATTACGAAAGGGAGATCAAACAATGAAAAAAAAATTTTTCAAACGCGATAATTGTGAATACGAAAAAATCGTGAAATGTTTGACAAAAAATTTGTTAAATCAGGAAAAAAAAAGAAGATAGAGCATAATTCGTCGACGAATCGTTTGTAAAATATCAAATACGAATTAGTAAAGACGAAAAATTGATCGTGCAACGATATTTTCCGTGAAACGTTTGAATTTGATTAAAAATAGATTTTTAGGGCGGATTGTACTGAGGAAACGTCGTTAAAGCGTTCCACTTAAATCGCGGGCAACTGTACGTGTGGAATGGGCTCTGCGAAACTTACACTTCTATCGCTTTGTTCCAGTTGATTATGTAGCCAGATAAGACGAAGGTCTCGATGTGAAGCACGTGGATGTTACCTCTCTCGGTGCCAACGTAGAGCCATTTGCTTTGGAGAGGTAGATGCATGCACGTTATCCTGAAAGTAGATAATGACACAACGAAAATCAGAGAACGTTCGCAGAGGGAGTGAAAAGTGTCAAAAAAAAAGAGAAAGAGAGAGAAAAGTATAAGAGAAAAGGAAAAAAAAATACGAAGGACATGGAACGTCGTGATTGTGCGACGAATATTCGCGTCAAACGCGTCCCTGAAACGCCGAGAATAAGCGTTGCCGAACTGGGAGCGAAGAAGAAAGGAGATGAGGAGGCAGCAGGGTGCGGAAAAATGATGAAAAACAAAAAAAAAGAGTTTGTGAATAAAAGAGAGAGAGAGAAAGAGGAAAGGAGGGGGATGGGGGAAGAGAGAGAGAGAGAGACAAAAAATGTGTCTAAAAAGAGTGTGTCTGAAAAGAAGAAACCGTGTCTGAAAGGAATAAAAGTGCTCTTCTGGCCGGTTTAATATAGACCCGGTGCGGAGTTTTAAGTGCGAGAAGAACTTCGGGGGAGAAAAAAAAAGTGCGAGGGGTGGTCGGGAGGGAGGGGGAGGGTGGGAAAGAGAGAAGGAGGAGGGAAGGGAGAAATTTCGTTCCAGTATCAACTACTAGTTGCTCGGAGATATAGCCGCAATCAATGCAGAGATGCGGACCGGTCCATCCTCAACGAGGAGACTCCATTGCTCGTCATGTGGCACGTTCGCTACGGAAATTCCACCCCACACGCGGCGTCGCTCCTCCGCAACCCTCGGCTTTCCACCAACGTCCATTTCCCCTTATTCCCGATACGAAATTTTTCCAACCCTCCCTTATTCTTTCTCGTCGCGATTTCGGTCACTCTTTGCCTCTCTTTTTTACCCACTCTTTTCGTTTATTTATTTTTTTTTTTTATACCGTCATTCTCTACTTCTTTCTCTCGCGAAGCGTCCTTCACCAATTTTTTTTCCTCCTCCGCTTTCCTGTATTTTTCCGAATGGTCCTTTGTTATTTTCTCTCTTGCTCTTTATCGTGTCGTTTTTGTCTCCGTTTCGTTGGACCGTTCTCTTTCTTGTTCTCTTACTTTTCTTTATTTCTTTTTTGCTCGCCCTTTATTCGCTCGCCCTTTAATTCTTACTAATTTTTCTGCACAACTTGCTTTTTTCGTTCTCGATCATTTTTTTCTCTTTCTCTCTCTGTTCCTTCTGTCTTCCCTGCTTTTCCGTCGTTTATTTTTCGGCTTTTATACTTCTTCGTGGCTCGCTTTATCCGTCGTTCTCGGTCGCTCGCTCGGGCTCAAATAATTGTCTCACTTCGACGCAGCAAAGCTCGAGCGTCGATGAAAACGGAGATAAAGCGAGGGCGAGGAGAAAGAACGCTCTCCGTACTCTCGTACAGACGATGGAAATCCGATATCGTTGTGAATTCCCAGAGTATGGCGCTCTGTGCAAATTCCACTGGAATTCCCTTGCCTGTTTCCGGCTCCACGCGATTACGGTCAATTTCGGCTCAAATCTATAATTTACGTTTTTTTTTTTTCATCTCTCGACTTACGCACGTTTTCCGATCCGAAACAAAAAACCTGATGGTCACTCAACGTATCGATTTTCTTTTGTTTACTTTTTATATATTGAATGCTTTTTCCGCTTCTCTCGTTCGTTTGCTCTTTCATTTTTTTTTTTCATTTCGGAAATATCGTTGATAAATTTCACTAGTCTGACAAACATTTTTTTTTTCAATTTATATTTACGTTCGAACGCACTGAGAAAGGTTTTATATGAAAAGTAGAAAATTCGTTTGATTGAAAAAAAATGTTCGTTTTGATACGTTTCAAGTGATATGATCATGGTATCGTTTATTACACTTTTTTTTTTAATTTTTCATAAACTTTCTTTACCGTCGTGTGTACATGTATTTTTAGGTTTCACCATGCGGAAGTCGAGATATTTATTGGTAAAAATTACATTTTTTTGCATTCTTCCATAAGAGCGCGTGTTAAATATTGCGATCCTCAACAATAAATATCTCAACTTTTACGTGGTGAAGCTTTCTAAAATTTTGCACACATTTTTATACAATATCGAAGAAGCTTTGCTTAGTTTTTTTCTTAAGTGAGAATTTTTTTTTTAATTTTGTTAATTACATAGCAAGCACACGTCACCTTGGATGACCTTGTATTCCGAGTATGTTGTTCTTCAGCCAATTTGCAATAACTTTTTTTAATGAACTTTTACTCGCAAACCACTTTGTACATGAGAAAAACTAAGTCGAAAATTTGTCGTTTTACTGCCATGACCATATCACCTTAATTATATTTTTTCTGCAAATTGAACGAAATTTCGTATAAAAAAATTAATTAATTAATTAATTTAATTAGAGCGTAATAATTAAAATTTAAAATAAATTAAGTATTTTATCAACTAAATGAATTTAATTGGCAAAGCAAAATTATTTTATTATTAATTTTTTATTCGTATTAATAAATGTAATCGCGTTATTTAAATTTCGCAGATTTGAAAAAAATCGTGAACGAAACTTTACGGTAAGTAATTTTAAAATGAAGATAAAAATATTGTTTTTGCTTGAGCAATTAGCAGAGAGAGTATTATTCCGAAAACATATATGCACGAGGAAACTTTTCACGCTTGTTTTGTCAGCGTTGAAAAAGGAGAATTTTTTATCATCGAGCTGGAAAATCCAAGCGAGCGGAGCTGAGGGAGCGAATTCGAGCGAGAGGTGATTGTATGCTTGGACCGAATGTTCCTCGACTAATTCTCGGCAGACTTCCAACTCGGGCGAGTTTTCTCGATTCGGGTTCGAGACTCCTCAATCTTAGCCTGTCTCATTCTTTCTCTCTTCCTCGTAGCCCCATCAATCGTTTTCTTCCCACACTTTTTCACGGCTTCCTTTTTTTTTTCTTCACCAAACGAGCGCTCCCGTGCCAAGAAGGACAGGAAAAAGGATTTGAATCCGGAGACACTCGGCTCGACGCTTTGTCAGACTGCAACATTGACCTCGAGATATCTCGGGGAAAAAGTTTGTTCTTTCGCCGAACAGCTGATCGGGTGCACGTGAAATATTACTAAATAACCTTGCATTAAATTAAAAAAAATTTTTTTTCATAATAACGAACAAATAATTATTGAAAAAAATCGACGAAATGTTATAAAATAAACTGCAGATATTTCGTGATTAAATTTCCCTAATTGAAATCGATTTAAATAAAATCTCTGATTGAATAATTATAGTTCGTTTAAATAGTTTTTAACTGTAATTCGTTTGAATAATTATTTAAACTATAATTCTTTTTCAACCGTATTTCGTTTAAATTTTACTTTTTTATTTTTATCAAGTATTTAAGGTAAACTGGAAAATGTTGGTTGTCGAGCTCTGCACATATAATTATTTTTAAATTTACTGTTAGCGGCGATATGTGAACGATTTTCGATATTTTCGAAAATATATGATCAATATAGTGGATTTCATGATTTTTTTTTCCAGTAAAACTATTTTATCAGTTGTACTTGATTTTATACTCTTCCAGTACTCGAGAACGCTTATTTTTTATCGATTTTCACGAACGACGTTTCAAGGCCACAAGAAAGTGTTCGAAATTATTGCAACTAAAAGAATTTATATCGCAGATTCTATACGACTCAAAACTCGATGAAATTTACACATCGTTTTTATTTTAACAATAACTATATCACATATGTTTTTCAGATCTCAAAAAGTGGGAAAATTTTTCAAGTTACCTAAAACATTTTCGTGCATCTTTGCAACAATATAAAAAATTTTCTTGATTCAATCATAATCGTTAATAATCGACGTAAAATTTATAATTGTCGAGAAATTGTTACGAAATTTCATTAATTCTTGTTCAATAATCTGTTTTAGCAAATTAGGAAACGATTCACTTAATGGTTCGAAAAATATTTTATGCAGGGATTGTTCAAATTTAACATTTGTCCCATGCCTATATAATATTTAACACCGAAATAGATTGCATAAATACTCAAGAGACTGTACGGGTAATATATCTTTCAAGATCCGCGTCCGACTATTTCGCTTTCCAATTATTCAAATTATTCAAATTATATTCAATTATTCAAACAATTCAGCCATTCGCGTTATTATCATGAAATCTGGTAAAACAATTGTGTGGAAATACCGAATTTTCCGAATGACACAATGAAAAATATTATATTTTGAACACTCTTGGGGTCTCAACGTCATGACATTATTGGTTAAACTCGAGAAATTCTACGGTATATTCTGTACGTACAAATACCCCGAATTAAAAACTTTTTCCACGTGTATACGTTATGGAAATTTTAAAAAATGATTATGAACTCTATTTTAAATTGGATTAAATATGTGTACAAAATTAGGAAAAACGTCATCGTTCATGCGTCGTGACGAATTAATAATTTAAAATGAAAAATTTCAACGTGAGCTTGTACAAAATGTTATTTATAAGAAAAAGATGCAATTTAACGAAAAATCTTTAATATTCTGTGCAATAAAAGCTTCCAAAATTTTCCACGAGCTTTTAAAGAATTTTCCTGTACGTTTGCAAGAATTACTGCACGATTTCGCGCAAGACCTAACTTGACCGAGTTAAGTTTAAGAATAAATAATAAAGCGAGCGAATTATTGAATAAACATAATGACGAATATGAGGCACGAAATAAATAAGTAAAATGGGTGAATGAAATAAATGGAATTGGATAAAAATCAGGAGTTACGGCCGACGTAACTCGGGCACATTCCCTTTTGCGAGTGACAGTGGATAAAGCCAATGCCGGTCAGCCCTAGCTCTCGAGAACCGTATATCGACGACTCTCTCGATTACTCTCCCTTCCCTCCCCGATTCTATAGCCCACCGAATTTACTGTGCCACGCCGACCGCCTCATCTCGCCAATCGAATTAGTCTCATCGTCCCACTTTTCCTTTCCTCCTTCTCCCCATTGTGTCAATCCTATTTTTTATTCCCTTTTTACGTACACAGTTACGCTGATTCTCAGATTATTATGGCTATTTGTTTTGCCACTATTCTCTCCTATTTCAACATACTTATCGTCATTTCGCTCGGCGACGATACATTCTCTTTATTTATTATTATCATCATCATTATTATTATTATTATTATTATTATTTTCTTTTTTGTTATTTCATTATTTTTTCCATCGTATTATTCATTTTTCACTGGCCATTGCTTTATTTTTTTGTTTTAGCAATCGTTTTTTTTTATTTTGCATTTTTTCGTTCCCGCGCGTCCACGTCGCCGATAAGAATGGACCGTTCCGGGAAAAAAAAATTCGGTAAATCTGGGAGAGAAGCGTGGAATCTCCTGAGACGAAAATCACCGGAGCTCGTAATATCGGCTCGACGTTTCTCCCTGTGTTCGTTATCACCCTTTGGCAAGGAACAAAAAAAAGAAGGAAGAGGAAAAAAGAGGAGGGAGAGAGTATAAGGGACGCTGCGTTGTATCGTCAGGAGACACGACACACGACGTCCCGGTAATTGAGTAAGAAAATATCAAGGATTTTCATCATTCTTCCCGGAGAGTGAACAGAAAAAAAAAGATAGAGCAAAAAAGAATGGAGATAGCCGACGCATCTGCGGGGTTGAAGGAAACTCGAGGGAAAATACTCTCAAGCCACAGACAAAAATATACAAAAATGTAAAAATATTTGTTTCGGTTAAACAAAAATTTATAAATTAATAATCATGGATTGAAACAAAATAAATGAATGAACTCGTGATAAACGATATTTAGAAAACATAGGTATAGACGAGTAATTTTTTTTTAAATATAAAAACTTATTATGCACGAGAAATTTGTGATTTTTTGAAATATAATAAGGTAAATGTCCTAATTATTGAACAGCTAAGGGTCGGTGAGACGGAATTTGGAGATGAAAAATATTAAAACAAGAAAAAAATTGTCAATTTCATGTTAAAATGAAAGCTTGATATTTTTATTTTCGAAAATTCACCTTTCAAATGATTTTTAAATGATTCAAATCATAATTAATTAATGAAAAAGTGAAGCATGCAAATGTCCCAATTATTGAACACTGTAAATGTCGATGTCCATAATGTTGAACAGACATGTCCCAGTTTTTGAACATTATAAGTAACCACAGGAATGCCATATATTTGACTGGCCTCTCGCAACGAAATCTCTTCTTTGACTGCATCTAATGTTAATTTTACAATTTCTGAACTGTATATTGATTTACATTTTTTGTTGCCAATATTAAAGATTTACTTCGTATTTGTAGGTTATATTTTCTTTTTATATTGTCCATACAGTTTATCGTACGTAAACACAAATAAAAAAAGTAAAGTTCATATGGGCATTCATAGTTTTTATCAAAAAAAAAGCAAATTCATATCTTCAAGTTTTAAGATTTTTCACACGATCACTGTACAGATTTGATCGATGTTGATGGGTTTGACCACACTATCTCATGGAAATTGTAGTGTTCAACTACTGGGACATACTACATTCTTTATGTCCCAATAAATGAACAGTGTATTTTTAAATAAATATTGAATTTAAAAAAGTTTTAAAAAATTGTTCTCTGTAAGAAATTTCCTAAGGAACCGGAAATGCTTTTATTTTTTGAGCTACGACAATTTTTTTAATTTTTTATTGCTTAAAGTATGAAGGAGCGCATCTTAGTAAAAAAAATAAGCAGTGACTATGAGAAGTCTAATCGCGTCAACGTTGTTAATAAAAAAAAAATTTTCTATCAGTTAATGCTTTTTTCTTCTACAAGTATGTAACATTTCGATGGATAAAAGTTCCAAGTGTATCATGTCATTTTTATAAATAAGTAAATGCATTCATACGAATGAAAAATTATAAAAATACAAGATAGTGTTCAATAATTCGGACATTTACCTTAAAATCGTTTTTGTGTTTTTATAGAATTTTGGGAAAAATCGAGAATAAAAAATGAATGGAATCGGTACGAACCTTTCACGCTGAAATTTGAGACTCTGGACGACCTGTGGAATTTTTTGCCTAAAGTTCCAGAGGTGCAGCGTGTCGTCGGCTGTCGCGGACAACAGACCGCCCTCGTTTATGAGAAATTGCAGCTGTATCACGGCCGCACCGCCGTCGTGCTTAACGTGCACGTCTACCCCGGGTGTGCCCAAACTTCATCGTCGCTCACAATCAAGGATAAATATATTCCAAAAAAAAAACTCTTCGACACAAGCAAAAGTCACCGATTTGCATTGTTTTTTTCATACTTTTCAAGGTCAAAGGATACAATCTGAGCGATCCAGACTTGGTGCCGATCGCGAGAAGCTTCTGTACAGGATCGAACGCCAGTGCTGTCGGCTGGTGCGGAAACCCATGTCTGAACGACTGAAAAATTCCATTAAAAATATAATTTCATCAATTCTCTATGAAAACAATATTTTATTTATTTATTTATTTATTTTAAAATGTTAATATATATCTTAGAAACAATTTTTTCACGATATTATTCGTTTATTCGTGATCTTTATTTATTTCAAAAAAATATTATTCCTCCGGTTGTATCGATGCTACGATTGTTTTTCCCCCCGATAAATTCTCACCTGTGTAAACTCGAGCTTACAAAAGTGGATAAATGAATTATCGCTTTATTTTTTTTTTCCTTTTTCGAAAGATTTATGAATTTTTGAGGAGACTTGTCGCTGTTATCGCTATTATTGCTATTTTGCCCATTTTATTATTATTATTATCATTCTTTTTTCACGCTTTTCTCACGATTTCGAATCGTTCTCTCTCGGAACACGTCGATCCTATCCCGTTCTATTTTCGTCCCGTGCTCGACGATAAAAAGGGAAACGCACGCGCGTATATATTTTTTTTTTCACCTTCGCTCTCTCTCTCTCTCTCTCTCTCGTCTTTTCACTCTTATTCCTCATGCCGTTTTCGCACTTTATGATCGTGAAATTTTATTCATGTATGGAAATTATAAGTTCGCGACGATTTACGAGTTCTATTTTTCCCCTCTTTCCCTTTCATTTATATATATATATATATATATATTTTTTTTTCTTTTTTTCATTCCCATCCCTCGTTCTTTCTCTTATTCGCACAAACGCGCAACACGATAAAATTTATCGCAATGGAGCTCAACGGGAAAGAAAACTCGCGACGAGCGTCCAGCAAATTTTTTTCTCCCCTATATATACGTCTTTGAAACGTCGACGCCGAGCTTTCCAAATTTTCGCATTATCCGTGCTATACATTTTCTTCCTCCCATTCGAGATCATTTCTCATTTTTTTTCCTTCGCCTTATCAATTTTTGTACTCCAAATTAAATAATGGCAAAAATAATAATAATAATAGAAATACTATACTGATAAGCGAATATAATGAAAATAATATTAACTATAGTGAGAACTAATAATTTAAAAACAATTTATTTAATTTGAATGATTTATTATTATTATTATTATTCATCTAGGCACTGAGAAAAAATTTTGATTGAATCAACAAAATTTGGCAGTACGTTAACCATATTTTAAGTCAAATTTGGCATTTTAAAACTGCAGAAGAGTTTTTTTTTTGAGTAAATTGATTACAAAACAGTTAATTTTTTTTATAGCAGCCACATTCAAGATGAAATACGAAAAAATAATGTCAAGAGTATAGAGAAGTGAAGAGTACGGTTAACGTGCTGCCACAAAATTTCAGTCGATTCAACAAAATTTTGGCCGAATCAACAAAATTTCACAAAATTTTTTTTTCCGTGCGTATAAAATTATTATTCATTTTGTTTTGTTTATCAATACTGTATCTCCATTCGTTATTTTTAATGATAACAACAACTTATATTGTCCTCATATAATAATAATAATAATAATAATAATAATAATAATAATAATAATAATAATAATAATAATAATAATAATAATAATAATAATAATAATAATAATAATAAAATAATAATAATTATTATTATTATTATTATTATTATTATTATTATTATTATTATTACTATCGTTGTTATTGTGATGATTATTATTAAAATATTGAAAAAATATTGAAAAATAAAGAATGGTGATTTTGCTCATGGTGAGGAAATTTTGTAGCGGCTGAAGGGGGTAGGATCAATAAAGACGGCCTTTTCCTCGGAATCATCTTTTAACGCGGGCGATTTAGTCGCGATTAGTATATTCATGCGGTTTTACGGCGCATGTGAAGTCCCCGCGGTCGTGTTATACGGGAGCGAATCGTTTCACGCTGATTGCATCGTTCGATCGTACCGAGCTTGTTTTTTCTCTCTCTCTCTCTCTCTCACTCACTCTCTCTCCGTTTCTCCTTATTTCCCGATTTATGAAGAGTTTTTTTTTTCTCCATGTTTTATGCAAATTTTACGAAATCGTGAAAAAAAAAGTGTATTTTTTATGTTTCAAAAATGTATTTTTTCTTGGATTTGGAGACTTTTTTTTTTCAGAGAAGCCTCGAGAACGCAGTTATGCGATCCCGGAATGCAAGAACACGGAGGGGCCGAACCGAGACTCACCTTTTTCACTTGAAAGTGCTCCGACCTGAGGGTCTCGACGATCTCCTGGTCAGGCTTAACCTGTTGAGCGACCGAGGATCGAAAACCGTCGAGGACACCCTTGATCGTGAATTTCTTCATCTCGTCTCACGCTCGCACTTCCGGTCACCGTCGAAATTTCACATGTAACGCGCCTGTGTGTTTTTTTCTCTTCTTTTCACCTCCTTCCTTTGCGTTTTTTTCTTCTCTTTCTTTCGCTCTCTTTCACCCGGAGTGTGCGCGCGCGCGATTGTTTTCGTACGTCGCGTACGCGTAGCCGACACGCTAAAAGTATTTTCACGTAAAAACGTATCTCGTTCCCCCCCGCTCGTTATCTTCCGCCGCGCGCGGAAGAGCCAGAGACTAAAATTTGACTGGTAAGGGGATCAAACAACGCGCACCTCTATTTTCCCTCCTCTTCTGCTTATAAGCGTACATATATGTTTTAATATATACGTATATATACGTCCGGCTCGATATTTCGATCGAAAGAGCCGAAGATAAAGTATAAAGGATCGGTAACACGCGTACGATGTATCGACGATTATTTACGAGGCAAGAAGCGCCGTTTGTCACGCACCGAAGGAATTTCTCGCTGACATATCTCTCGCACCACTCGCCCCGCGCCGCGTTTCCCACCGAGTGACAAATGTCACCTCGTATCGTTCTTTTTCCGCAATTCTTCGTTCCGAACGAGCCCCGAGCGCCAAATGGGCGACGCTCAATCTCTCTTTCTCTCCTTCCCTCAATAACTCTCTCTCTCTCTTTCTCCTTGGCCGTGGGATTTAACGAAAAAAAGGTAAATAATGCGTTTATCTACATTTTGCTTGTTATCCGAGTGTTTACGTCAGCCCGTGCTTATTCAAGTTACGGCCATGCGTACGTGACATTAGAATAGATTTTTTGACGTACACACGTAGCCGCGCACCGTGACACACGATTATCGCGACTCCGTTCCCCGCACGCACGATCTTCTCACTCCGCCGCTGGCAAAGCCTGTTTTGCCAGAGATGACAGCAATGCAGTGTTGTTTAATCGTGCCAGATCAATAACTGGCAACAGGCTCCGCGGCTTGCCAGCGGACACTCGTGAAGCAAGACTTTCCTCAAGCCGCCCCCACACCCAACGAATCCCGCGAAGCTCTCGTCCTCCCCGTTGGCGCATTTCCCTCGTCGGCCAACCTCCCATTCGCAGAGCTTTTCCCACTTTCGTTGATCCACGACCAACCGGTATCCCCGTTACAACCTTTCGACCAATCAAAACGCTGCCTTCGATTTTTGAATTCGATTTACAAACGATAGAAATTTTTTACGGCGAGAGCCAATCGGAGAGCACTTGTCTAAGATTTCGACCAGTCGAGAGTGCGCTTACTAATCTTGATTTTATGAATTTGAAAATCGAGTTGTCAAAAATTTGACATTGATTATTTTACGTTTCTCTAAATATGATCGATCATGTGCGCAATTGTAAATATATTTTTTATAATTTATTTGAATATCGTGTATGAAAGAAAAAATAAGTTTATTGGTGGAGCAAGAGCCAATAAGAGGCCTCGCTCAAACTCAATAGCCAATAAAAATCAACTTTTATTCGTTGGATCACTACATTTGTAAAAGAAGCTTTACATATTTTTTATTTATCGTTACGAGCACGTTGTTGGTATGTTTCCTCTCTTTGCTATTTTTTAGTTTCAGTATAATTTAATTGATTTTTTTTTGGTGTCAGGGTATTTTATTTCAAGAAAAAAGCTGTCGAAATGTCTACATTACGAAGTGGTGTGAGGTTATTAACTGGGTTATTGTATCGACGTTGCAATAACCTTAACAAATATGGTGACCACTATCATTTTATTTCCTGAAAAAAATTATATTTGCATTCGAAAAATGCATGAAACGACAAAAGTCTTTTGTTTAATCGATGAAGATAAAAACAAGTGAAGATCAAAAACATAGACCCTCGTTGCAGGAACCGTAGCTACAAGAATGGTCGACCAGTGCGAAAAAATCGTTTGGATGGACATGGAGGTAATTTTTACAGCAAAGATAATTATTTCACGAAAATAATATTTTACTAAAATTTTTGTTTGACAGATGACTGGCCTGGATGTAGACACTTGTCACATTTTGGAAGTGGCGTGTTTGGTTACCGATGCAAGGCTCAATATAATCAGCGATGATTTTCGCTTAGTTATCAATCAACCTGATGACATTTTAAATAATATGAACAAATGGTGTGTAGCGATGCACGAGAAGGTAAGTCGTAAAAAGAATTAAGTAAGAGAATAATATAAATTCAATGATTATTGAAATGGAGTACATTCGTACAAAGAATGACAAAAGAATTTTTTTAAACTTGATGTGCGCGATTAAAAGTTACACCAAATAATTTTTCAGAATGGTTTAACAGAAGCCTGCAAAAAGAGCAAAGTATCGTTAGAATGTGCGGAGAGGGATTTGCTTAATTTCTTGAAATCTCATGTACCTGAAAAGGAAAGTCCTTTGGCTGGTAATACAATTTACATGGATCGCATATTTCTTGCAAAATACATGCCATTGGCCAACGAATACTTGCACTACAGAATAATCGACGTGTCCAGTATCAAGGAGCTAGCGAGGTAAAGACAATACTGCGAGATTGAATATTTGCTTGACATTTTCAAGCGAAAGGATAAAATTTTGTTTCTTTTCAGAAAATGGAATTACGAAGTCTACAAGGGTGCTCCAGAAAAGGGGCTAAATCACCGAGCCTTGAACGACATCAGAGAAAGCATTAAGGAATTGAAGTATTACAAGGAACATTTTTTCAAAACGAACGTTTTATGACGAAGCAAAACGAATTTGTAAAATATTTGTAAAATAGCTAAAAATTTATGCCGAAAAATGCTGATTATTGCAGCATTAAAAATAAATAAATTAATTTGGCATACATTTTGAAAAATGTGTGACATGTCCATAACCTAACTCGAAAGTTGCGTATTTGTCGATCACGTGGCGTTTATCAACTCCACGTGGCTCGAACGATCGCGAACCAGGCAGTCGGGGAAGCAAACGCGAGCGCGTGGACCAATGAGCGTGAATTCGACACGGTACGATTTCCATTCCGACGAGTAAAACGAGCAGACTCTGCGATTCGTATTTCTGTAATAAATGAAAAAAAAAGGGGGGGATTCTCGATAATCGATCGTTTGCCGATTATTCTCGCATAACTGGACAATCGGTGGGTGTCGATGCGTGAGTGAGACTACGTTGCGCGGGCAAACGGGTCGAAAAAAATCTTTCGCACAAACGAAAGAGCTCGCGTTTAAAAATAGGCGGATAACCCATATCGAGCTGTGTGCGTTTTGTGCTCTCTCTCTCTGTCGTCGCGTTCGACACCCGCACATTTCTCGAGAATCCCGGAGTCGGTTTCCTCGCGCGGGTCAATATCGACGAGTCGCCGTCGTTTTTTTTTTTTTTTTCCGCCTCGTCACACGCTTTTTCCGCGAGATTTACGAAAGTCTCGGCGAGGGTGAGGAAAAAAAACAGACGAGACATGGCCTCGAGGGTGGCCCTGGCTCAGGCCTTAGGCACGGATGGCAGTGATTTTAGTCACAGAGAAAAAGTTGCGACTCAGTATCAAATAAGGTGAGTAAATACTTGAATAACGGATATTTGGGGGGGAAAAAAAAACAAAGCAGCGAATACATAAAAAAAATTCGTTTGAAAATATTGAACTTGTAACGAAGATTTCGATTTTTATCCCCGCGTGGACACGCGATGAATGAGATTTTGTCTCTGCTGTGTTTTTTGGCAAACTTCCCTCTCTGCCGCGATCCTGCAATGTCAAATTGTTGGATATGATTGTTTTTACTCGGGAGTGCGAAAGGAGGCTCGCGTTTGAATTTGGCAACAATAATAAGGGGATTCTGTTGTCGTCGATTAGCTCGTACTTTCATATTTGGTCTTCTCGAGAACAAAGATACATCTTTAAATACGAGAAAACATAATAACAAGATTTTCAAAGACTTTTTTTTTTCAAATTAGCAAAAGTTTACGGACGATGAGTAACATCTGTCTTTTTTTTTCTGCTTTCAGCGCAATGAACAAGTCAAGACTGAATTATTGTATATGTTTCCACTACTTCCTCTTCTTCGTCATGCTGGCCAAATTGTCAGCAGATATTTTAGATCGCCTTGATATATTTATATTAGAAATCGAAGAGCTGATGATTCCGCAGGTACGCAAAGTTTAAAATGAGAAAATATTTCAAATATTGTAGAAATAAGAAACAAGGTAGAGGATAGCGGTAGCTCGCATCGTATAAATTTAAAATATGATTTTAGCCGCTATGGTGGGAATACATATGGTGCACGAGCTTGCTGCTTTCCTTTCTCGGCTTATCCGCCATCAAGAGAAACAGGATAAAGACTTTGCAACGATACATGATCGGTATTGCTGTACTCGGTGCGGGTCCACTTTTTTATGCAACTATTTATTACGCCAGCGACGTGTGGTCTTATCTCAGAGTCGGAGTAACGGATGATATTCAAATGTGGCAGGTAAATTCAATTTTTTTCAAAATTCCCTTACAACGTTTTTTCATAATTTTTTTTGTTACTTTTTTGGATATAGTTAAAATTTAGCAGTAAAATTGTTATTTCTTTCTTCCAGAATATGCCGTATGGGCTTCTATGGTACGGTTTCATTCTCCTAGCTTATCAGGTACACGGTTTCTCCCTCTACTTCTCCTGGAAACTCCTCGTCGCCTGGAAAGCTCGAGGATCGGGGAAAAAGATGGGTTAAAGCTTCCCAGGGGACGAATGTTGTTCGTTAACGTGAAAATGCGATAAACTACTATCCGCGATTTGCGCTGTGATAGGAGAAAAAATTTTTGGAAGTAACGAAAATTTCCATCGTCCTGTAAAGACACATATCCGGTGAGGCGAGATCTTGGAATTTCGTCGATCTCGTCTCAATCGCTTTTCGAACTTCCCACGACAATAATTTGTAACGTACAATTCTATAGGGATCGGATTATTAATATTTTTGGTGATAAATAAATAATTGTTGAAATTTTATCATTTTTCATGACGAAAAACGAGCGATCTTATTTCTTGTCTGTTTTCCATTGCATGAATATTTCAAATAATAATTTTCTAGTATATTTCTGGATATGAAATAAAAAATTTTTAGATTCTATTTTTTTACATTTTTTGTATAATTCAAAGATTTTGAATTATTGATTATAAAAATAAAATTAGTATATTGTTTATTTAAAAATTTATGTATTTATCAGTTGGTCATAATATAAAAACTACTTTACTGATTATCGATAATATGCTTTTTAACGATCGTCGGTTCTTGAGAGCTTTATTTACGAAAATGCAGATGGTGTTTCAGAGCGCGTTTGCGCATTTAAATTTGCGCCTATTTCGTTTCTTTTGTTAATTTTTAATAAAAAAAAAAAATAAAAAATTTATATTTACAAAACTGGATTGTTCAAGTTGTTCTCAGCGAGTCTGTCGAGAAGATTTCGGAAAGTTTCGATGCAGACACCACCGGTGCAATCTTTTTTCAGGCCTTCCTGCCACAAAGCGTCGAAGCTCCGTCCCGGAAACTCGACGCCGATGTTTTCGAATATTGAACGCATTTCTTCGTACTCTCGAACCTAATTTCGAAAATTTTCACGAATTTAAATGTCGACGAGAACGATATGAGAAATTTGAGAAAGTAAAAAATAAAATATCGAAAACCTTGAAGAAATCGATATGACTCAGGCCAAACTCTGTGAAAATATTTGGCGTCACTAGCGCCATGACGGAAGTTTGATCGCCCAAATTTTCGCGATCAGATCTCGAAGCGCCATCTGGCAGGACTACATAAGGCAAATCAGTCCTTTCGCTCGGGATTCCCGCGCAACGTATTTTAACGGCTGAATGAGAATTTGAATATAAATAAAGAAAAATTAATAAAAAAACAAATACTCGAATATAAAGACCTGCTAGTAGCGCGTCGTGGGTTTTAGAAAACTTGTCTGTATAATCGGACTGATATATATCTTCGGGGCAAAAGTTGCCCTCTTTCAAAACTTCGCTGACGCCCTCTTCACGCTCACCGCCGCCATTTTGCGATGACGCGAAATCTACGGGGAATTCGTCGCAATTTCGTACTTTTCCCAATCGAGGTCGTGTGCGATTTGAGAATTCAGCGAGTTGTCGCTTGACGAAAATCACGGGGTCGTTCGTGTACCACTTCATGCACCTCGCAACTTTCTTTCCCGAAAAATCGGCAGTTTTCTTCGCGTCACCGAATGCAGCGTATTTGTTGAACGGTTTCGCGTATCTGCGTTCAACCGACGATTAAACATCAAGTAAGTTTAAATTGTTGCTGATAACTCTAATTTTTAAAATAGGAAGATTGATTATATCCTTTATTTCAATTAAAGTTTACTAACTCGACTATCGTAATGACAATAACTAATAATTAAAATGACATAACCTACAAAATTATATTTTTAATTGAAGATAATTATACTTTTCGCGTCAGAGCGTACTTTCTATTGATTTGTTCCGAGGGATAATAATCATTGTGGCTCTTCTGATAAAGTTCGTGCACAGTTCGATCCTCGATCGCGATCTCCCTCGGGTTTATCAGATCGGCGACACCGTGTTCTACACGTATAATCTCAAAATAATGATCACGTAGTCGTTTCGAATTAAAAATACTGTCATGGAATACGCAGCGATTGAAAAGACATCGAATTAACTCTAGTAATCCATTTTAAAAGTACGAGCAGCAACGCGGCCGCTGCGCGGCCGCTTTTTCCATTTCAACGTGTTTGAATTGATGTTTTACAATTATTCTAAGCGTATACTTCTTACAATTTCGTTTAATGCGCTGTATAAATTGATTATGAGTTTCATGTCTTTTTTAAAACAGAATATTTGATGGGAAAATTTCTTGCAGATAACAAAAATATTACTTATACGGGGCGCAATCCAAGAATTCATATTGAAAAATTGATAAAACTAATCCAAAAGTCAATTTTTTG
>JAPYYW010002888.1:0-17714 GCA_030522545.1 Cremastinae sp. A BG-2022a
CTTAAGCATTGCCTGCAGACGACGCGAGCACGGCTCGCCTATGCTTTAACATGCGAGCGGCTCGCGAACCGCTCGCAAGTGTATCAGCACCTTAAGAAAATCGGAGAAATTGCATGAAAATGTGAAGGGAAAGAAAAATGTTCCATTTCCGGTTTGATTCGACGAAACGTTTGAAAAGCGTTGTTCCGGTATTCGAGAGAGGATGAAAGAGGAAGGAGGGAGGGAGGGAGCAAGGTCTCGATGGTGTCACCACAAATCTTTTTCGTCTCCAGGGACAAAGAGGCTTCGGCCGGTGCAAGACTCTCATCCTGGCTTTCTCTCTCTGTCTCTCTTTCTCTCCTCCACGCCGATTATTCTCTCTCCTTCCCGAGACGATGAGTCCCTTGTAGACTCTCTTGTTCCCCCTCGAAACATTTTCTTCCCCGGAACACGGCGCATCCGGCGAGACGTAAAAGCAATATCCTTTTCTCTCTCTCTCATTCTTTCGCTCACGTCTCGGCCTCGCTATTTTAATGGATCTCCGGGAGTAAATTAGGCCCGAAAATAAGGGGAGGAAAAAAAGAGACAAGCTCGAACAGGGTCTCGGGCTCCTTGCTCCGTGATCTTCCGGCGTCGTATCCGAGAAAAATCGTAAAGGGAAAGAAAGAGAGGAGAAATCCGCTTTTCCTCAAATTTCATGAATGAAAAATCCTTTCCTCACAGAAACGAGGCGAATAGACGACGAGAGAGAGAGAGAGAGAGAAAGGCACGCATTCACGAAAAGACGAAAAATGATAGAAGGAAATATGTTTACTCACTGACTGTCGTGCTCCAGCATAATGGACGCTTTCATGACATCTTTCTTGACGACAGGTCCGATACGTATTCCGGCGTACTGAAAAGAAATAAAAATACTAAAATACCATCTTCAATGCGTAAATTTTAAAAATAACACGACCAATTTGTGTATTTATACTTCTAAAAGGACCCTTTTGCATGAAACTATTTTAAATACAATTTTATAAAAATGTTTTCGAACCTTTGTTGACATATAATAAAGATAAGTTAATTGAAAAGTTGATTGAAAATCGCAATTTTTTAGCCATTTGAAAGAGCTTGTATCAAAAGTTGCAATTTCTTAACATGTTTTAATGTACAATTTATAAAAAGGTTCATGCAATTTTTGAAAAATATATATTTAAAATATTTAAAATATTAAAAAAATATCTTCCACTTTTGAATGCAGACTTGAAATTTCAAAAAATTACTGATGTTTTCTATCTCAAGTATTTTATTAAATAGAAAAAAAAAGAGTTTTCCATTTTTTTTAAATGGAAAAATTGAACATTGATGTCAAAAAATAATGTCGAGATCGTAGAATTTGTGAATTCTCGTTTGGCAAACTTTTTTCAAAATTTTTAAAAAGGGTGCAAGCGCCAAAGACTCCGAAGTGGAAGAAGAAGGAAGAAGAGGCGACGAAGAGGAAGACGGTGCTCGAAATAACTTTTGTTGGTTAGGATTGCGATGAGAAATCGCCATGAGAGCTTCGTGTTCCGTCAACGAGACTCGTCGCAGCCATTTTCAAAATGTACACACAAACATTTATTATTACTATTATTACCACTATATTCATAACTGGGCGATGTCATGAATTTTCAATATTATTTTTAAGTGTATTAATTAATATTTTACACTTTATATCATCTTCTCCCAGTATTGAAAATATGAATAACCCGCGATGTTTCTCCAATTAAGTATATTTTTGATTCTTCGCGAACTAATAATGATACGTACAAAATAAAATTCGGTAAAAGACGAGAGAACACAGAAAAAACAATTTATACGAAAAATTACCATTGGCTTTCGTACTGTGATAATTGTGATAAGAAATTGTGAGAAAAAAAATGATCAGATGAATTCAGAAAATTTAAAAAATGTTTTACTACAGAACGATAAAATGTAGTAATTTTTCGTATAAAAGCCCATCTGTGAAAGTGGGAGCAAGAAGAGGTTCGAGTGTCCAAGCTACTGGGGAGTGATAAGGGGTTTCGCAGCGTTCTATCATTTCTCCTTTTGTCTCGGTTTCGTTGAACGAGTAGCGAGAACGCATCGTGTTACCTCTTCGGGATAATCTTCCTCGATGACAATACAGGAAGAAGTAAGGTGAACATTTTAGAGCGTGAAATATTCTACTCCGAATAAATTTACAAAAATATGTCAAATTCCTTTTTTCCTGGTACCATTTTTTCCGTAGATTTAGTTACACTGCTTTTTTTTATAATACAGAATAGCGTATAAATATATTTAAAAAATAGTCTTCAAAAACAATTTAGTAAATGAATTTTACGGAATAATATTTGATAAAATGTTTATGGAAAATCTTAGTCGTATTAAAAAAAAAAAGAAGTATAAATTCCTTGTGAACGCGAGAGAGAGAGAGATAGAGTCTTTGAAAATTTAGTGTGGCATTTTGGGCCGAAAATAACGCGAGTGACGCACGCTGCGCTCCCGCACACGCTACGCGTAAACGCATTTTCACAGGGGTGGAAGGGAGGGAGGGAGAGAAATGCGTAGAAATATACGCACCTATAAACAAGAGTCTTCTCGTGCACGAATTTCGAGTATCAGACGTTCACTCTCACACGCGTCGTTACGTATTTTAGCGAGAAATCCGCGAGAGGTCAGGCATATCGCGTCGCGAGCGCAATTAGTCACTGCCCTCTCGAGCGAGCCATTTCATTCTCCCGCCCCCTTTTCCCCATTTTTTTTCCACCCGTAATAGAAAACACGGGGCAAATTTTGCATAATTCCATTGAGAAAAATATGTTCTATGATTATCAGGACCGGCGAAAATTTTTATGGTTTCTTTTTCGCGACTCGTAAAAGCTTGACGTTGACCGATAACACATTTTTTTCCCTAATTATTTATGTTTTTTTTTCTTTATTTTTCTCGAATCTCTGTAGAAAATGAGTTATTTTTTTTTTAATTTTCTCCATTTGTATTAAAAAGTACAGGGAAAATTTGGCATAATTTCATTGAGGATAAATTTCGTACATTATTATATACCAGGTTGTATTATCAGGACTGGCGAAAATTTTTGTGGTTTATTTCGCGACTCGTAAAAGCTTGACGTTGACCGATGAGACATTTTTTTCCTAATTATCTGTTTTTTTTTCTCTTTTTCTCGAATATCTGTAGAAAATGAGTTCTTTCTTCGATCTTTTCCACTCTTATAGTAAAAAAATACAGAAAAAATTTAGCACAATTTTCATTGAGAAAAATTTCGCATATATGATTATACCAGATTGGAAAAAATTTTATGGTCAATTTTACACCATCTTGTTTCGAAAATTCGAAAAAATAAAGAATATTTTAAATAATTTCGATAAATTCTGGAAAATTTTCAGTTACTGAATGGTTAGCAAAAGTGTTAAGGTCAATTTTCAACCTTGTAAATAATAAAATTCTTAACAATTTCAAGAATATGCAAAAATTCGCACATTTCTCAAACTCAGAAAGTCTTGCTCATTTTTTTCAATCTGGCAGAACATTTTTCACGTTAATTTAACACATTTATGAGATTTCATACGTTTATATTTATCATAACATTATTTTTGATGCTATTATTATTATTTTGATCCCAGGAATGTGACAAAAATCGCGAGTATTTTGTAAATTTATAAACGGAGAGTGACGAGATGCGCGCGTGAAATCGAGACTCCCTGATACGAAAATACGCGATTTCTCGGAAGGGCCGAGCAACCCCGATACGCGACGAATCTTTAGTCGAGTTTTGGCGACTTCAAAGATCGCTGCTTGGCTCCGTACCGAGACATCGCGGTATTGGACTCTTTTTGCGAAAATACATAAGCTCGCCAAACGCGAGATAATGATACACGCGAAGTAACAAAAATGAATGAATAAATATTAATAATGGTAGTAATACAACTTTATTAAATTCTAACAAAAATTTTATACCTCGCATAAATTTGATAAAAATGTATAAAATTTAATAAAATCTTGTTATCTTATAAATATTAAAATAATGTATTTGATGAAAAATAGAAAAACGAAAAAATAATGAATATAATATTCTGAAAATGCGCCGGTCGATGGGATATTATTCTGGTGCAGATTAAAAAGGAGGAGAACTCTTTCGGTGCGCCTGTTTGCGCGTCAGAATTCAAGGGAGCGAGAAGGAAGAGCAAAACAAGGTCTACCGTTAATGAATGAATGGGCGAATGACTGAATGAATTACGGTCCCCGCTGCTTTCTGTTTAGCATACTCCGTATCACTGTGTGTTCCGTTTGTCGTGTTTGCTCGTCGGGTTGCTCGCGTTGCGTTGCGTGCACCGTCGCGATACTTTGACGCCCGACCAGCCCGCGCGACTATGGCGAACGCGTGTCACGGGAAAGAGAATGAAAATAAATTTCCGAGTAAAACAATTTTTCTTATTAAATTATGGACGCCTCCCCGTTGCACGACTCGAATGTACTGTTATCGTCGAGTTATGCTTCGTCTAATTATTACGCAGATATGGAGCAACATTGTCCCAAACTTGTAGCAATTTCTCATGATTTAAAACCATTGCTTTACATACAATCTCTTTCAAAAGTTGCTATTATATCACACTCCGAAACAACGAGTATCGTAATTATTATGGAAACAATTGCAAAGTTTACAATGAAAAATCTAAAAACCAGTTTTTTTTGGCTTTTTCAAAAACAATTGTTTAGGAAATATTCGATTAAGGAGGTATTAGCGATACTTACTAGTCAAATGAGATACCATTTGGCTTATTTTTAAATGAGGCATTAATAAATAACTTTTAAGATTGAATAAATCGTTTTTTCCCAAATATATTAATTTTGAAATGTAAAATATTTATGTAATACAGATATTTAAAAAGTGATTTTCATTTTTGGGTTATATGATTTGACTCTGATTCACTCACGTGTAAGGGTCATATCTGATATTATCATTAAATAATTCAATGAATAGTTCGATGACCATACATTTTTATGGTAAATAATTGAACCTTCTACGCTAATGAACACGTGAAATATTTTAGATTGTTTGAAAGTTCACTATAAATTTTTTTTTTTCAATAAAAGAACATTTTTCTCAATATGCTTCTCATAAGACTCTGGCTTATGTCGAGCATACTTTGTCAGGATAATTTTCGCTTATTTTATCAGTAATGCTACTTGAAATTTAGTCATCGAAAAACTGGATTAATACTCTATATCGTAAAAAAAATTTCAATGACAAAGTTCATTTTCATACTTTCGTTAATACCTCCTTAAAAAGGCAGTTGATTTAAAAAAAATTCCTTACTCTGAGTCTCCTATACCCATGATAACATTTTAATTGGTGGTATTTTTTTTCCTGATAATAAATTAAACATAAAAAATTCACGTTCATATTTCTTTAATTTTTTTATATTAGACAATTTTTTTTTCTTGCATACGATTGTCAGAGAGTTTTGCTTGATTCGTCTAACGTCAAAGAGGGATAAAATGGCGTACACGCGTCCGGCAAATTTAAGGATAAATGCCTGAACCCGGGAGAGAGAAAGAGAGAAAAGGGAAAGAAAAAATATAACGATAATTGCGAACGGGTCGTAAGGGTCGGATAATGGGACCATATTTACGAGCTAATTTTCGAGCTCGTACAGCTCGGATGAGGGAGACGAGAAATTTCAGAAGAGCAAGAGAGAAAGAGAGAGATACGGAGGAGAGAAGGGTTCGGGTGAAAAGAGAAAATGGCCGTTTTTGGTATAACATTTGGCGATTACACGTGGAATAACCAATGGAAGCGATCGCATAAACGATGCGATTTACGAGCATTTTATAAAACGATATTTTCTCGTAAATTGCAGGGACGAAGAGCGCCTACGTTATTTCAGTCACTTCCGACAAAATTTTTCACTTTTTTCCCCCCACAACGGACATTAAACAATCAATTTCCCATCGGAGAAAATTACGGATAAAATAATATGAAATTCGAGAAGTCTGACTGGCGGCGATATTGAATTTATATTATTTTAATCGAGTTTAAAAAAGGCTTTTTTCCGTCGTTTCGTTCAAGTCGATCCGCGGTGAATTCAATATATACGAATAACCCTCGCTATTTCTGGGAAGCCCGTTGAAAAATGTATACCGCGCCGTTTCTCATTTCCTCTGGTAATATTCCATATTCGTCGCGATCGATCGTTCCCGATTTTCCTCCGATTCGCGCTCCCACGTGCGTCCGAGCAGGCATCGAGAAAGGAACGGCCAAGCCAATCGATTACCGATAGAATCAATATGGCCGGTACATTCCACGAGTCGAAATATAAATTGAAACGAGCGCGGAGGACGGAAAAGTGTCGAGCGATATTGCTTTCTGCCGAGAGAGACACTCTGACCCGAACGAAAAGAATAAACGAAACCGGCCGCACGCGTCCTGAATACGAGATTCTCGCCATTGCAATTTCAACTTGTTTCAAAACCCATGTACAAGCAAAAAACAATTATCGCACGATTTTTATTCATCTTGAATAATTTAATCAAATTTATAAACTAAATTCATCATTTTTTAATATTAAATTTTCTTTTGTAAAGAGAAAATAACAATTTTCAACGTTTTTAAAAACATATATTTCATCAATTAAGAATTGGTGTGTCCAAAGTAAAAAATGATAATAATCATTTTGAAAATTCTACATATTGTCGAATAATATCTCCAAAAATTTCGAGTGAACATTTCATGATGTTGAAAAAGCTTGTTACTCTGACACCAAGAAATAATGTTTAATTTTTAATAGAATTTAATTTAACAAAAAACTATGCTAAAAATATTTTTCTTAATCACAAAATGTCAAGTAAAAATTAAAGAAGATCTGTATAAATTTCAAAGAAAATGTATCAAAAATTAATATTGCGGTTAGACTACCTTAAAAATTAAATAAAAATGCTAATTAACGAAATTTCTATATTTTATTAAAGATACGATTGAAGAATAAGAAATAATAAAGACTGTATGGGAAAGGTGAAGAAAAGGTGATTCCTTTTTCAGGTAAAAAAAATATTTTTTCGACAATGAGTAGGCAGAAAAGCGGAAAGGACGCAGGGATCGAAATGGTGAACTAGCGGAAAAGTGCTCTTTCGGCAAAACCGGAAGTAGCGATCTTTCTCTCTCTTCCGCATGGGTCTTCTTTCTTTCCCCGGTTTATTGAAATTACAGATGGGACAGGAGAAAAAGGAAGTATAGATCCTCTTATAAGCCCGAACGTCGTATAATCTCGCACGGTCAAAGGCAGGCCTGGAAGGAAACCAACCATTCTGAATAATTCTCGAGAGAGCGAGGAAAAAAAGGAAGGAAACGGAGATAACAAAAAAAGGGAAAAAACATCGGGGTACAGAGTTCAGAATCCTGCACTTCCTCTTTCCGTTCCTATCACTGTCCCGCCACTCCTTTTTCCTCTCCTTTCTTCACGCTGAATTTCATCCGGGCTCCAATTTAATCCTATCCTGTCTTACTTCATAAAAAATACATACGCAACCACTCAATACCGCTATATTATAAACGGAAATTAGAAAGATGGAAACTAAATAATAAAAAACATCGTCATTATATGAGCGAAAAAAAGAAGATATTTGTTATTTAAATAATATTGAAATTTTACATTATTAAAAATTTTCCATTATATTTTTGTAAATATTGTAAATATTTTAAGAGCTTGGTAACCTGGAATCTTTGATCGAATTTTCGAGAAAGTATTTTTTGTTGGCATAACTATAGAATTTTCGTTTTCGTAATTACCGTTGAGGATTTTTCCTGTAAGTAATTAGCACCCAATTTTCCTTATACCCCCCTTCGTAATGGTTTACCGCCGATTATTCCAAAACCTAATTATCCGTCCTTGTCCTTCATGTACAGGTAAATGTATATAGATTGTTCGAAAATGTAATTAGTGTACTTTCCTTGTTTGACTCATCCAGCCTATATGGAGGAGATTGCTATAAATATGGGACCCTCGGCCTAGGCTGGACAGTCTTAAAATCACGGGTACATCATAGTAAGCTAAATCAAGCAGAATAAGAAGTTCGAGTGTTGGACAAGTCCGGTACATTGTGAGTAGTATAAACTATATTGTATTCGCATACTTATTTATATTTCTTTACCGAGTCACCCCTTAGGGACCCAAATTAAAAAAAGCTTCAAATGAAAATAAAAATGAAGGAATGCTAAAAAACATCATCATATACGAGCCCAAAAAAGATGAAATTCGTTATAAATAACATTCACATTTTACATGATTAAAAATTTAGCAAAAGCTCCGAATGAAAATAAAAATGGAGGAAACCATTTAATTAGAAGAATAAAAAACAGTTATTTCCAAGTGACGGTAGTTTCAAAGCTATTTTGCTAAAAATAGGAATAAAAACTTTTGTTTGCTCAATGGTACGGTGTGTAGGAAACAGTATACGAAATAATGTAAGTTTGACGGAAATTAAAAAATAAAAGAGAGAGAGAGAGAGAGAGATGCTGGCTCGTGGGGAATCGTATCACGGGAAGTGGAACGAGAGCGACGGCGAACGCCTCGCGCGCCAGTCGCGGGGCCTTGCCTCGATTAAATCGCGGAAACGAAGGGGTAAAAGGAATATTGCGAGACCGCGAGAGACTTTGGTACGGTTACTCAACTCTACGTGAGTCGCACTCGCTCCGCTTATCTTCGCTCGCAACATAATCGCCATTTTTACGAGCGATTTCTATATCGTTTCGTGTCCTCTCGAAACGCAAAAAAATTCATTGCTCATTGTCTAGAATTTCTGCCTTTCTCACTCAATGTACACAATTTCGAAAAATTTTAAGCTTTTTCTTCGTCACTCGTGAGAATTAAACTTCATATTGGTATAATATTGAGTCAATTTACATATTTCAAGTACACTTTTTCCAAATTTTGACGATTAGCATATTGTACAAATAATTGAAAATTTAAATAATTTTATAGTGAAACTTTTTGAAATTTGTGATTTATAGGATAAATATGTGAATTTTTCATAAGAAATAAAATGTTTCAATTGTAATGATTGAAAATGAGATAACTCTGAAATCTTTTGGTGAAATTATTAAATTTAACACTATATTGTTTATATACAAAACAATATATAAGAAATTAGAAGCAATTTGTCACCATCTTTCAAATGACTCCTGACTCAATTTCGAGAGTACATTGACTCGTGAAACTCTTTAATATATACTTTATATCGCTATATGCGAAGATATCTAAAAAAAGATTTTTTAAAATGAAAGGCTGTAATGAATATAAAAGTGAGCCATTCTGGAGAATTTGGACTAGGTCGATGACTAAATTAAGGAAAATTAATTAAATACCAGCAATCAGTGACTTTTACGGGCGAAGCATTACGATGATATACGAGGGTGGTAATGATCGCGCGAACATGTGTATAAGAACGAAATTCACGGCGTGTGTCTTTACGTAAAATCACGTCCGGTCGTCCCGAAGTCACGAGTCGAGGGACTTCCCACGCTCGAGCAAGACGATGACACGATTCGCATTTAAAAAATGACAGGAACAGCGTTCGGGGGGGCGAATGAAAAAAAGAGCAGGAAAAGCATCGGTGCAAGCAACATTTTTCAAATTGCTCAACGAAGTGTGTCCGCATAAATTTATAAATGGTAAAATTCGAGTCAAAAAGACGAAAACTTTTGTAAGATTCGTGAACAAATGTAGACACGTGTGAGAAAAAGTTTCAATTGTGCATGAAATTCGGTTCAGAGGCTAATTTCGGGAAAATCGTTATTTTTTTTTTCGCCGGGAACGTGCCGAGTGGCCCGAAAATGAGAAAAGTACCGCAAACCGGAAGTCGAGGCTATTGTATAGTCCGGGGGTGGTTTGTGTGAGAGAAATGCGCGAAGGAAGCGAATAATGAGCGAGGAAAGTCGAAACTGACTCCTGGAAATGAAAATGGTTGAGCGTTGGAGAACGGCGAGCTGACGGAGCGTTATACGCAGCAGACTCGCATCCGCTCCCACAGCGTGTCTTTTCGAACTCCTCGTCACTTTTATATGAGACCAGTATGAGAGACAATGCGCGGAAGCGAGCCATCTTTTCCCGCTACCTCGTACAACGACTTCCTTCTCTCTCTCTCTCTCTCTCTCTCTCTCTCTCTCTCTCTTTTTGCTCGCCTTTTCTCTCTCTTCTTTACTTTTTCATTTTTTTACTCCATCCTTCTTACAGTGATCCTTGCACCGAGAATTAAAAATTTTTTAAACTCGAATTACTCCGTTGAATACGCGATGAACGAAATATAATTTAAGTAGCACGATTAATTTTGTTTGTGTTAGAAATAAATTGTTGTAGATATCAAGCCATGGCAGTAACAAAATTGTTTTGTTAAAATTATATTTTTTTCGAAGTATTTAATAAAATAATAATATTTTCATAATCTCCAGCGAGTCCTTATTTCATTATATAAGAGTTTTGTGACTTTTAAATGAATCAATCGATAAAATTTTACTGCCAGCATCAAGTTGAAATATCTACGCATGTTTCTCCGCGTGATAAAAATTCTAGCCTTCGCTAAACTTTGTCGCCTTGCCGATTTTTTTTCCAGATTTGAAATTTTATAAAAGTTTATTCGAAGAAAAAAACACATTTGATACGCGAGGTAGAGCTTCAAAAATTTGCCGAACAAACAACATTTTTTCCTCGTTATTCTCATTCCTCATCTTCACGGGCTTCGATAACATTTGACGATCTTCGCCATCAGCAAAAAAAGGCCTCGAAATACGAGACGCGAATCGGAGAAAACAAATCGTTGCGAAATTTTCTTCGCGCGTGGGCGATTTTAGTTTCCGGTTACGATTATTCAATCTGCTTTTTCGCCAAATTTTTATTTTAGTTTTATTTAAAAAGAAACGTGATGACTATAAAAAAATTTAACTACATATAATCATTCGAGAAATGATCTTGCTTTGAAAGAATTCTTATCGCTAAATCCAATGTTCTTTTAGTTGAGAAATTGATGTGCAAGAGTCACGCCTTGAGAGTTTTTACAATTCAAGAATATGTACTTTTAATGATAAAATAATCGTTAAGATAAAAAAAGATAAGATAATAAGAGATTTTGAGTATATTGACTAATTTCGAAAAAAGGTATGCGGCAGTAAAAGAATTAAATCACTACGAAAAAGTAGGTGATAACACAGTCGTTGGTATATATAAACCGGTCGACTTTCGCATAAACTATCATTAAATTTCTAATTCTAGTCTCGTGAACCAACAATGAAGTTGAAACAATCGATTCTGTGGCTCCTGATCATCGGAGTACTCGCGGTCTGTGCCTTGCCTAATAGATACCAGGTAAGAATCAGCTTGAAAAATAATTTTTGCTTTCATTGGAAAAAATATATATAAATTTTGATCTACTAATTTTTCGCCACCATTTTCAATAAACACTGTTATGTATAATTTATTCTTTATAAGCATATGCACGAATATATTGTTTTTAAGGTAGTACGTCCATGGACGAGTTGAATTAAGAAATGGTTGAAATTTGACATATATGTTATTTAACACATTATCCAAACATCTGTGTAATTTAAATAAGTTTGACCTCTCCAAACCTGAGATATTTATTGTCAAAAATGACGATTTTCTGCAGTCTCCCATAAGAGCACGTGTTAAATATTGCAATCTTCAATCCTAAATATCTTGAAATATAGATAGTGAACCTTCTTGAAATTTAACACAGCTTTTTATTGTACTTCAAAGAAGCTTTCTTTAGTTTAAAAAAAATCCTAATATTATGATTTTTTAAATTTTCATGCGTACGTAACAAGTACAGGTAATCCTGGATGATCTTGAATTTTGAGTTTGTTGTTCTTGAAACAATTCGCAACAACTTTTCTTAATAAACTTAAACTCAAAAACCTCAAGGTACGGAGATAAATTGAGATTAAAACTTTTGATTTGACTGTCATGGATGAACTACCTTAAGAATTATAATTCCTTACACCCATATCAGAGATATTTTTATATAATATTGGCAATATGTAGGTGTATTTTTATTTACAAAATTTTGTGAAGCAGGAACAAAGTTTACGTACGTTTGGCAATCAATCATAAAGTTTTTAAGTTTTAAATGCATATAAATCTGTAAACAACCAATAAGTCATTAAGAGGATTTGATGTAAAATTGAGGATTAATTCGATAGTTAAGAATTGAGAATTAATTTGACAATATCTTCTTATAGTATCAAATGTATCACATAATCCCATCCGATGAAATTACTCCAGAAATGGTAAGTTTTTTCTACAAAGTGATGATTATATTTACAAATGCTTAACTAAATATTTAATACAAACATTTGTACAGGATAAATGGGACGTTGACTTAAATTCCATTCAAGATGAACAAGAGAGAAAAGTGTATGAAGAAACCAATAGGCAGAATGCGCTACAACGAGAAATGGGAAAAGCCCATCTAGAGGATTATATAATATTAGTAGAGTGGATTAGTGCATAACCTGATTATAAGTTAATCAACGATGAGCGATTATTTATCCCAGGCCTGACCGATGCATAAACTTCTGATAATCACTGGAAAACGAGCATTTCTGTGTCTTTTTAAATTTTAACACTCCGAAAAACTCAAATTTAAATATAGTATGATAGGTCTTTACAATGGTAACAACTATACTAATTGTTATATAACCAAATATATTTTATTTTATCGTAAAAATACATTTAGTTTTAAAATAATTATTATAGTTTCAACTTTGTCGTCAAATAATAAACTAATAGTAAATTCTCTGGTGTAAGAAATAAAATATCGTCGACTGTCTTGGCACAATTTTTATAGTTTTTCTCTGTATAGGAATTGACTAATATGTTAAAAATGTGGCAAATCCTAATATGGGACAGGAAAAATCGAAAATTCGTTTGACCAATAACTATTCGAAGTTCGTCAAACGACACTGTCTTATCAGAATTACTAATGGATGTACATTTTTTATGATGAAATCAATTACCTAACTGGACTTAATGTTACACATGGCAATTAAAAAAATATCAATACGTGTCGTATCAATAACATATCAGTACATTGGAACATTAAGAATTTAATTTTGCTGCACACGCGACGATGATTTAAAAATCTTTAAAAGATTTCGAATCCATATTGTGAAATTTTTTTTTAAGATGGAAATTATGCGATAAAATTTCAGAAATATTGAATTATTTTGTATGGATTACCTTTATTATTGTATGAATTTTGAATATATGCGCATTATGAAAAATAAAACTGGCATGAATTGAATTATTTGTATAAAAATAAACAGTGGTTACCGATATTGAACATCATTTGAGTTTTACACAAGTGAAGTACAATGTAATTATTAGAAGTATGTTTAATCAGTACGTTACTAAATTGTTTCAATTTTTAAGTTAGTAATAGCTTTTTTAGTAGTTTTTAGTAGTCATCAGTAGTAATCATAGTCGTTACCTGATCTGTTCTCAAAATAAATTCAACAAAAATCCGAGCCTTATGAGAAATAATCAGCATCGATTAATGCAAACAAATTATAATTGTAATTATGAAAATGATTTATTTTCATTATTTTTACAATCAAAGTAGCCAAAGAGATAAAGTTGTCGTTTTGAGTCTCAAGTAACGCGTCAATATTGTCAAATGCTTGACCGAAATTTTAGCTGCGAACTGTTTAGAAACGTTGGAAAAGTGGAAGAATGCGGGGCTCGAGCCAGCGTGGAATTTCTCATGCAAGTTTACGCAAGAATTCTGATCGCGGCCAATTTTCTTTCGCACGTACGCGGAGAGAAAAAAAAGAGGAAGACGGCACGCAATTAACGAAGCGATGCATCGTGTAAAACAATTGAATGCGGATAGCCATTTTTTTCAGCGATTTCCATCAAGGCTGCCAAAAGAGAAAGAAGAGAATAAACCGGATCGTGCGAAAATTCTCCTTTTATTTTTCAACTGTATATATCAATTATCATAGAAAATTACTACCGCTCGTTTCGGAGTAATTGAAATTATCGTTTCATACGGTGTGCGTTCATTTTTTTTCTCATTATTATGATATTGTGGATATACTAGAAAATAAATTATCAAAAAATTACCATATTTGTGTAGTGTGACAAAGATTTTGGAATTTTTGAGAATTTTACGTCTAAAAGGTAGACATTTTGACTATACATTGATAACGAAAGATCGATCGACCAAACACAATTTAGTTTTCTACGATTTAGTTTCATTTCAATTGAAATAAAATTGAAATGAATAAAGGATAAATAAAAACTGACGATATAAATAATTAAAAAATCTAAATTACGATCAAGCAAATATATTTGATAACACGAAGAAAAAATTGTTCTCAGTTTAAAAATCAAATTATATAAATTATAAAATCGGATCAATAATAAAAATAGTAAGAGTTCTTGTGCTTTGAATGAAAAATCTTCAAAACTTCCGAAATCTTTCCACAGTACGATAAAACGTGGCAACTTTTCGTATAAAATTCCCCCGGTGTATATACAACAACAAAAAAGAAAAGAAAAAAAAAGTACGAGTCTTCTAACGGCCAGAGAAACGGAATAGAACCCACGCGAATCGGTGGCTGCGTGGGTCGTCCCGAAACGCCTTCTCGCCGTCATTCTCACCGCGGACGCCTCGGCGAATCTTTCTCGCTCTCTCGTTTCTCTCCCCGACGGTCCTTCGCGCGTCAATGAAAAGTTTCTCTCCTTGAATTGTTTAACGAATCGTCACGAAAATAAACCGCGAAAAGAACGTCTCGCCGTGTCGAAAGATTCCTCGCAAAGAAAACTGATTATTCAGCATGGAATGAAACATCAAAAAATGTCCTAATCAATTTATTGAAACAATCAGCAAACCAAAGAACCATAAAAATAATTTTAAAAATCGCTACGATTATCGAATTAATGAAATTTGCCAGAAAAAAAAAATAAATCTTCGAGTACCGATCGTTAAAGGATCAATCGGGTTTGGAGAAAGCTGAGAAAGCGAAATTCGAAAATTCCAGGAGCCTCGAAAAAGCTGGAACGTCCGTAATGGCGAATTAACGTCAACGTTGGAATTTTCTTTCGCGTTATCACCGACAATTTCGCTGCGTGCCGTAAGAAGGGAGAAGACGAGAAAAAAAAAGAAAAAAAAACAAAAAACGTGCACGAGAGAGCAGATCGCCGGAGAGAGAAAGAGAGAGAGAGAGATGGAAAAACGATTGAATGGGCGCCCACGTGGGCGCTTCTCGGGATGATGGCCCCTGCAGTGATCACGTAAAATCCCTCGTTTTTTTTTCCTACCCCCGCCATCGGCTCGTTCATCCGATGGATGAACGAGCGAGAGAGAGAAAACACGTGGCGAAGCTTGTCGACTTTTGCCGTTTTGTACCGGTCCCGCGAAGAGCCCACGCGACCATTCGACCCGACCGGAACCTTCAACGACCTTTTTTGGTATCCGAGCCCCGAGTAAAAGCGACGCCGAGAAGAATAAAGCGACACACCGAGAGAGAATAAGAAGCCAATAAAACGACTCTTAATGAATTCGCAAAAGACACGACCGATATTCTTCATTATTATTATCATTATTGCTCTCTTCTTCGATATCTTCAATCGTTTTTTTCTGACAAACAAATAAAAAGTAAACTCGCGACATTTATTCTCAATTGGGTCATAAATGTTGATAAGGAAAAATGTTTGTTTTTTCAAAATGCAAATAAATATGATTCTTTTTTTTTCTCGAATTTTCATACGAATAAGAATCAATGATCCTGCATTTTAAAATCGGAAAAAAACTAGCGTGGAAAATGTCTGTAAAATGGTTGGAATGTAATTCGAGAGAGATGCTCGTTCGGGTATCGAACGACAAGTTGGAAGAATATTTTTATTGTGCGGGGAGGATAAAATTAGAAGGCGAGTGAACGAAAAAAAAAAAAATGAGAAAACGTGGAGCAAAGTCTCGGAGGCGATTCCATCGATCGGAAATGGTGAGGGAAAGAGGGCTAGAGGGAGGAGGAGGAGGAGAAGGAGCGGAGGAGATGAAGAGAGAGAAAAAAGGGGAGCGAGAGAGAGGAAGAGAACTGCGTATATACCGCAACGACCGGAAATGAGCGTTGCGTTTTACGAGCACGCTCTCGTACTGCAGTGATTTTTCCCTCGGATCGTTTTCTTCAATGCCCTCGCTTCGACTTCTCGACGCGCATTCTATCGAAATCTTTTTTATCTCTCCCTCCCCCGTGGATGAGAAAAAACGGGGTTGGGTGGGCGAGGGGGGGAGGGGGAGGCACAGGGAGAATGAGGAGAGGGAAAAGGGAAAAAAATGGTGTTATTCATCGCGGTGTTTTCTTTTTTCGCTTCGCGGCATCAATGAACGAATGAATGGCCGCTCTTATGCTCCATCGGTCACGAAAGGATCGTTGAAAAAAACGAGAGAGAGGGACAAGGAGGAAAAAAAAAATAAAGCGCAGATGTGTGCAACGCGGCGCGAGCGAACTCTAAAATCGTGAAATCGAGGCACGACGAAATTTCGCAATTTGTACGATGTTATTTACTTTTGTTTTCGGGGGGTTTTTTTTTCTTTTTATTTTTCGTTTGGTCTCATTCTCATTCACGAAGGACGGGAAATCGCCGGTTGCCCGAGCATCGAGAAGGAAAAACGATGAGAATACGCCTACGATTTTTTCTCCTCACCCACGAGCTCTCGCCGTCTTCGCGTCTGGCGAAATTCTCTCTCTTGCTCCCTCGGTCTCTCTCTCTCTCTCTCTCTTGACCAAAATTGGCGACAAACCCGTCGCGGCTTTCGTCGCCCGAGAAAAAGTCACCGGGTGAGGAAAAAAAGGGGAATAATCGAGCCGGAGATTTGTCGGTAAGACGACCGCGAATCCGAAGAAAATTCGGAGATCTCGAGGCGAATTTTTGCCAGATTTCATTTGTTTGACTGCTTCGGGGCTCAGAATCGAGATAAGAGGGTGAGATCCCGGTTACGTCATCCCGTGACGTAACTTTTTTTTCTCCCAATCCGACGAAATATTTTTCGTCCTGCATAAATTCATATTTATACCGTTTCGAGGGGTTGGAATGAGGGAAAAGGGCGAATTTACGACATTCGAGTGACGTACGAAAAGAAAAAAAATACGGAGAGGCGTTATTGGGATTCGAGAAGATATTTCTGATATGGGAAATTTCAGTGAATTTCGTTAAAAAATTCACAAAATTAAAAAAAATTTTTTTTTTCAATTTTAAGAGCCTATTTGATGGGAAATTTTCCGTAGATAACGAAAATGATAATTATTCGGGGTGCAATCCAAAAATTCATAATGAAATATTCAAAAAACTGATCGAAAAGTCAGTTTTTACAATTTTTCAATATAAATTCTTGGATCTCGCTCTGAATAAGTAGCATTTTCGTTATCTACATGAAATTTCCGATCGAATAGGCCCTTAAAATCAAGAAAAAAAAATTTGAAAAATTTTGCGAATTTTTGAAGGTATACCCCTTTCCATTTGTTCAAAAATTTTCAAGGCGTCATAACTTTTTAAAAAATGTACGTATTATCGTAATTCCAACGCCATTCGCTTAGTTTTGCAAAAATCTTTAAAAATCACACTTTATAAAGTTAATTTCGTCAAGAAAAAGGAAAGATATTGCTAATTGAAATTTTCATGGGTCCACGAGACCCAGTGTG
>JAPYYW010002889.1:0-17710 GCA_030522545.1 Cremastinae sp. A BG-2022a
CTGGGTCTCGTGGACCCATGAAAATTTCAATTAGCAATATCTTTCCTTTTTCTTGACGAAATGAACTTTATAAAGTGTGATTTTTAAAGATTTTTGCAATACTAAGCGAATGGCGTTGGAATTACGTTAATACGTGGATTTTTTAAAAAGTTATGACACCTTGAAGATTTTTGAAAAAATGGAAAGGAAATTCGCAAAATTTTTCGAATTTTTTTATTTCGATTTTAAGACCTTACTTGATCGGGAATTTCCCGTAGATAACGAAAATGATACTCATTCGAGGCAAAATTCAAGAATTCATATTGAAAAATTCAAAAAACGATCCAAAAATCAGTTTTTTGGCTTAATTCGTTGACAAATTCACCGTCACTTGATGAAATGAACTTTATTAGAAGTGATTTTTAAAGATTTTTGCAAAATGAAGAGAATGGCGCTAGAATTATGTTAATATATTTTAAAATTTATCACGTCTTGAAGATAGACATTGTCAAATATTTTCAAATGTCATTCCGTTTTCGCTGCAATTTCGAAATAAAAAGTCTATACAAACATTGCTCTATTAAAATGCAATGTCTAGTAAAAATTTCAAGTCAATCCATCGTCGATAGGTCGATTTCTATAGAATTTCATACTCTGCATTGTCATTTGGTCACGATGAGTTAAAATAAAGTAGCTTATGTTCAAATCGACGTTAAAAACTGTCTTTATGACAAATTTCATTCAAATCCTTGCACACATTTTTGCATAATTGAGTAACAAACATCCAAACATACAACCATTCACATTTATATATTAATAAGATAAGATGTCATGCGAATACCTGTACATGCTCCAAAAAAACAATTCTGATAGATTAAAAAAAAGATTCTCGGCTCAAAGTTAGCAATATTTTGAATGAAAATTATTTTACATGCGCATTCTTACATTCTTCGCAATAATTACAGTCAGATTTGTTACCTCAATCAAAGTTATTCTTTCGTGAATATCGGTATGTTTCAATGTCAATAATTTTCAGTCAAAAAAAAATGTTCTTACCTCTTTGAAACGAACGGGTTCCAGTTCGGCGAAAAGTGGGATTTCTTTCAGTTCGTGCTCTTTGGGAATATCGTCCGCGAAAAGATCGAAAGTATCGGAGAAAGAATCCGTTTCGGGTACTTTTTCATTTCCGCTTTCTACTGGTTGATTTTCTTCTTGTTGCTCTTTCTCTGTATTCTCGATAATCGGCTTTTCGTTGCTATCCGTTTTATCTCGCAAGATAACTTCTTTGATCTCCCCGATGGAGAATCTCGCTGGTGCGGCCTTTTTTACTTTTTCTTGAATTTTATTAGCACTTGGTTTGGGGATTGGCGAAACTTCGGTGCTCGTTTCGTTACGTACGCCGCTGGACTCGTCGAAGCCGAAAGCGTTTTGTATACTGTCCACTTTTGATTCCGTCTTAGTGAATTTTGCACTGATCGGCGTCGAGTGAGCGTCCCCGAAAATTTCGTGTTTCGTGCTTATTGTCGCGCTCTTCGGCATTTCGTCGAGATTCAAAAAATTGTTGAGATTCGATTGACGAAGAATTCTCGACTCGAGCGGTACAGAATTTTTCGCGGTGGAGGGACCAGCCCGAGGACCCGAATTTTCCTTGTTAATTTCAAAGTCCATTTTTCGAAGAGTTGTGAAAACCCTTTTCTTCGGACTCTTCACAGGCGATCTCATTTTAGAAACAACTTTTGTTTTCATCGGAGTTCTGTTGACAGCCTTGAGCGGAGATTTATTCGGACTCAGATTCATAATTTGATTCTCCTTGTCGCTGAAATCATCGTCGAAGTCAGGCAACGCCTCCATCGGCTCGCTCATCGTCGCCATCCTCGATTCAATTGCGATCGACGAGTTCACTGTCGAATTATCCTTGTTCAGATCTATCACCATCGGATACAATCCGGATGGGTTGACATTCGAAATTTCTGTCCCGAATTTTCTCGGAGATTTCGATACTCCCGCAGCCTGTACGAGCACTTTTTCCGTAACTTCAGCAGGTGAATAGTTTTCAATTTCATCGAGCGAATCTTTGGACATTTCCACAGGTGATGCTTTGGAAATTTTTGTTCGTGATTTTTCCAAAATCTTGCTTGGAGATTTTTCAACATTTTCTTTAGTCAGTTTTTCTGGAGTTTTAACTTGTTTTTCTTTATTATCTATCGCTTTGTTGGATTTTGTATCGACCTGCGCTGAAAGTACGGCGCTCGTGCTGGGACTATTCACCGTTTTAGCACCGAATTCTTTGATCTGAGGCGTGCTCTGGACGATATTTTTGATTCTGGAAAATGTCTGGGTCGTCAAAACAGGCGGTCTCCACGGGCTTCCGGGATCGAAATTCTCGATCGCTCTGTTGATCGGAGATATCGATTTGGTGAGTAGGTCGTGGCTCAACATTTTTCGAAATTGATTCGAAGGTCGTGAGAGGTTTCTCGTTCTCGATTCGGACGATTTCGCCAGAACAGGGGTCGCTGTCAAATTAATGCGTTCGTTCGGCGCCAAGGTTACGGACTCGACGATTTTTATTTTCGTCTTTTGAGGTGTTTCCGTTATTACCGGTGCTTCGTCAATTTCCATTATTTCGTTCGGCGGGGCGTGAGATTCTTCTTCAATCGGCTGAATCGGTTCGAGTGCCTTCTCATCCTCGTCCATCTTTTTCTCCTTCTTCGTCTCTCTGACGTTCGATTTCTTTATCGCAGTCTTGGAGTTTACACCTTTTTTCACATTCGATTTCGTCCTCGTTCCTGTATTCTTCCTCACAACTCTTTTCTTTTTCTTTTGGAATTTCTCCCGAGAGTCGTTGGAATCGAACCGAAACTCGTAAATTTCATCTTTGTCCTTCGTCGAAGTTTCCTGCAGTTTGACCGATTTGTAGATCGGCCCTGTCCTCTTTTCTTCAGCATTTTCGTCATTCGTATCTTTTTTCGCTAAATCATTTTCCTTGACTTTACGCGGTCTCAGAACCGCTCGAGATTTTTGCATGGCGAAAGATTCCTGTAGCGTTGGCTGCTTCAATTTGTAGGTAACGCTCAAGCGAAGTTGACGTCCCTTTTTACGCATTATCGGGACTATATTTTTCACCGATAACACTTGTGATCTTTCCTTCAAATTTGTATTTTTGAAAAACTTTTTGGTGGTTTTCGAATCTGATTTATTTTTTCCTTCGCCTTCTTCCGACACTTTGGACAATCGTTTCTCATTTTTCCTCAATGACTCGCGTTTCACAGCGGATCTCGAGCTTCTCTTTGAATTTTCTTGTTCCTTAGGAGCCTCTTCTTTCAAGTCTTCAGGCAATTTTTTGTCAACTTTTGATACTCTGAGATTTTTTCTGATTTTCGAAGTAGTCGATTCAATCTCTTTTTTGTCATTATTGGTTGAATCTGATTTACTGTTTTTTCTGGAAGTTCTCTTTGAACTTTGGAATTGTTCCATCTCACAGTCATTAGATTCTTCCTCGTCAGAGGATTCTTTCTCCACGACATGCTTTTCGGACATCATTCTCATTGTTTCGTCAGAATCCTGCTTTTTTGTATTTTTCAGATCTCTCTTGACAGAAATTTTGCTCGTTTTTTTCACATTTTCTAGTTTTGATTCCAATTCGTCTTTACTATTTTTTATATTCTTAAGTCTCAAAGACTTGAGTCTCTCTGTTCCTTGGTCCTTGACAGTGGGGGAAGGATCCTTGCGACCCCTCTGCGATTTTATTCTCATTTTTGAGGCAATCTCTGTCATTTTTAATGCTGCTTTATCCTTATCTTCGGAACTAGCAGCTTTAAGAGCTGACTGAGTCTTCTTCGTTATCTCCCCACGTGTACCTTGTTTCATCAAAAGATCAACTTTGAGGCGTTCTTCGTTTAAGTTTGTTCTGTCTCGCAGAACAGGAATTTGCAATCTCTTTAAAGGTCTCGGATCGTTATCTAATTTACCTCTCAATGAACGCTTTTGCAATCCTTCCACATTTTCCACTGCAACTTGGCCTCGATTTTTAGAAGTTCTTTTCTCATCTACGATTTCCGATTTTTTCGCAGAGGTCCGCTTCAAACTCCCATCCAGAATGTACTCGTCTTCAGAAAACTTGGTTTGAAGTTTCTTTGTTCGTACTGGACGAGCCATTGTTTACGAAATCTGGCAAATTGTCCTGAAAACAATGACCATTTTATTACTAAACGGATTAATTATAAATTGTACTAATATAACGTTATTATTTTTGAAACAAAAATTTCCTCTACTGACACAAAAACAATTTATTGCACGGAGATTGGCGGGAATATTGGGACATAACCTCAAAATCAGTCGCAACTGGTACGCGTTCTCACCTCATTGAATTTCCTCTCGGAAGAACATGGATGTATTTACTTTCACGATATCAAATCGTTCGATACACCTTTATGACAATTATTCTGGCACAGAATCGGTACGTATACAAATAATTGAGACAATAGAACGTTTTCTCATCGTAACGTTGAAGAAGCTTTCTTTGTGCGCAACAACAAGACGGACCTTTCGATTCGTACTTCGGCATTATGTACATACCTCCCGCACAGGTGGCGCTGTTATCAGTAAAAAAAAAACAAAAAAAGATTAGCGACCCGGAGGAATGTGGAGAAAATAAAACATATATGTACGACTTGACTCATAATTGTTTTTTTTTTATTGAAAATCATCGAAAAAATTTATTGGAATAAATATAATTTTGATGAAATAGGCTCCCTTTTGTTCTTGGGGGAGCAGGATCTTGAAGATTCACAGCACATTTTTGAATTCGATAAATTTACTTGTCAAACGCGGTAACCCAATAAAAGTGTCCATATACATATCCAACTATGTGTAAACGTATTTTAATATTATTTACAATATCAATTCGATCGTGTGCCATTGCTCACGTATAGTACTTTCTCTCGTTGCGAAAACGCTCATCGTGGCTATTTGTACATTATTTTCGTGTAATTTATATATCTATAACGTATATATAGTAGTGTATGTATTTACAAAGTGTTGAACATTCGAGTGTTGTGCGATGATAATGGTGCATATAAAATAGAGAGTGCGATAACATGATCTATTGTGAAAATTGATAATTCGCAATGGGTAAAAGAGTCGGGAAGGATGAAGGACGAGAAAGGAGGAGAAGAAAAGTCACGGTCGCGGGGATAATCAAGGAGGATGAAATAACGGAAGAAAGGTTGGCAACGGTGGCGGCAGTCGTGGCGGAGAGAGTTCCGCCGATCGTTCCACCCAGCGGAAATTCATTTCTAATCCTGTCGTTGATCGTACCGCTGGAAATGGCAGCGCTGTTTGGTTCTGCGGAGGGGCAATTCCCGCCGTTGACGATCATCGAGCTCGGCGTACTTCTTTCTGAGACTTCGTTTTCCCCGAATTCTTCGTTTATGCAACGAGCACCGTAGTACGGACCGATGCAAGCCGCGTATGAGATCGCGTGCGGAATGTAACTCTGGTCCACGCTTCCGGAAAAGAGAATCGTCGCGAGGGGCCCGATCGCGAAAACTGGCACATCCTCACCCCCGTGAGTCGCCCACGCCCGAGGTACACCCGCAGTCTACAAACAAACATTCAACTATTCAATTACTTTCCTCACCAAATATCATATTTTCTTTTTTTTTCAATATTCATTATCCCTGATGTTCACCTGTATCAAATCTCGGTTATCGACCAAATTTCTAATGGTGCTCCTCGGTTCCGCGTGACCAGGTCCGTTACTATAGAGCAGCGTCGTGTACGGTTTTCCATCGAGATCAGAGGCCTTGCTATCAGATCCTAAAGGATAAGACATTTTTTATCAATTTTTTTATTCATTCATTCATAATTAATCCTACAACTCATATGACTGGGGTGGATATCAACCCCACGCGTACTCCAAGGTATTCATCTGAGCTTGCGAGCCTCATTACCGGATCTATGTGATAATTTAGTTTTAAGGTTTGATAGTTGTGACAATAAGTCGGTATAGGAGCGTTGCTCGATCACTGACTGCTGACCAGTATACGCGTCTATGGCACGCGTGACGTTCATATAAACCCCAGTCATGAGTTAACGTTAGTTTTTTGTGTAAATAAACAAATATATTATTTTCCATTAAAATCAATATTCTGTATATATTATAAAAAAATAATATACAATAGCGAAGAGCTGAAATCGATAAGAGGCATGCAAGATGCGTCTTGTGCCCATGATCGAGAGATCCAAAAAAGCTATACGCTCATTGTGTCATCAAATATTGCCGTGCGTCATATGCCAAAACAGTATATAAATGCTTATTTTATACCGATTATAAGTTTCTTTCGGCTTATTTTATAGGAAAAAAGAAAAAAACAAATTTTATTTTTTCAATGATTTTTCCTATTCTGTAGATGACAGATTTTCTCCATTTTCGGTTACCGGAATATGTACATTGGAAACTCTCGTATCTTACAAGTTCGGTGCAAAGAACCTCTCATCATATTTTCCCTTCTTCCCTCACTTTTAGTGTACGCATGCGCGTGCAAGTGCCATTTGGGAGGATTCAAAGCAAAGAGGGGATCACGCTGAAGGAGAAATCGTAAGTTATGAGAGGTTCCGAGCGTAAGATACGAGAGGTTTCCAAGTTATGAGAGTTTCCGGTGTACTTTTTTTCAGGGGGATAACTAGCTATATATTTTTTTCAAATAGAGGGTATTTTCCCTTCGAAACGCCGCTTCAGATTTCAAAATCGGTTAAAGGATTATAAAGTTATAAATTTTTATTTAAAAATGAGCTTTTTAGTGATTTTTTTTTTCGTTTTTTAATCATTAAAAAGAATTTTTTTACCCACGTAAATAGCAACAGAATAAAATTTAACTCGTGGCATCTTTTATTTTATAAAAAATCGAATAAAACCGCGCCAGTTGAAGTATTTTTGCTCCTACACTTTAAGTTTTATAATCAAGTAAACCTTGGGGCTGATATCAACTTCAGTCATGAGTTATTCTAGGGTTATTAACTTGAATAAGGGTTTTAAACTGACCGAAAATCGGATTGCCCCTGTGGGTTGCCAAACCTCCCAATGTGAGCACGTGAGAGTGATCGGCTGTTACGACGAGCAGAGTTTCCGAGAGGTCTACTTCGCCAATTACAGCTCTAACAGCTTCCTCCATCGCGAGAGTCTCATCGAGAGCTCTGTACGCGTTGTTGTAGTGATGCGCATGATCGATTCTTCCTCCTTGATAATACAATAAACGACTTGCAAGATGATTTAATTTTCTAACTAACCAATTATTTTATCGTATAACAATAAATAATATGCTCGCTTACCCTCGACGAACAGGAAGTAACCTCTAGGATTTTTCGCTACTATTCGAAGAGCCTTCAACGTCATTTCGGCAAGAGACGGATCTCCGCTCGCGTTGTTTTTCCGATCGACGTCAAAGTCCATGTGAGAATACGAGAAGAGACCTGCCAAGTGAAACAGTCCTTAAAATGCTCAAAAGATCCTCTTAATATAGTCCAAAAATTAATTTTTTTTTAAAACATATTTTGAAAATATAATATGGCGGATGGATAGAGGTCTAATAAAAATACAAAGTATTTACAAAGTTATAGCAGTATAGCACTTTGATAATTTCTCATATATTTTGAAATAAGACAACAAAAGCTACTTATATTGTCACTGTTTTTCAAATTGCCTCGGTTAATCCTTAAATTTATCCTCTATTGTAGAAACGAGTTTAAAAATATATGAGCTTTGGTATACCAAGAAGGTGATCAGTTTTTCGCGGATCGACGTCGTCCAGCTGTTGCTTGTTCCAGACATATTTTGCAGCCAGACCGCGGCGTTTCCGAATCCACTCCTCGATCAAGTTCCTTCCGTCTAGCCTCCTGCCCTCTCTGCTCGACTCTTCAGGATCGAGAGTCACTTTGGGTACGAAGTTGCGCCTACCGCCTCCGAGAATGACCTGAATTTAATCAGACATCATTGACGATAAGAAAAAAAAACAATTTTTTATTTAAGGTAATTCAATAGGTACAGTCAAATCAAAAGTTTCAATCTCAATTACCATGTTGCAGATTCTCTTAAGAACAACATTGTACTTGCTATATACTTGTATGAAAATTACAAAAAACATAAATCTTATCCATATTTAAAACAACTAAGACTTTTTTTAACGTGGTGAATCGTCTTATAATTTGATACCCGCACATGTGCATGTCATATATCAAAGAAGGTTTGTGTAAATTTTCAATGGATTCCCACAAAAACGATAAAATGATAGAACTACCTTAAAAATCGTGGATAAATGTGGTCCTTATTCATCTTACGTTTATCCTGCGTCCAGGCTCGTCTTCCAGCAATTGCAGAGCAATGTCCTTGCAGAGGGGACGAAACGCTGGTGGGACCTTTCCATCGTCTTCCCAGTATCGACTCGGAGCGTGAGCATAGAGTGCGGCTGGCGTCGCGTGCGTGACTCTCGTCGTCGTGACCAATCCGGTTGATTTACCTGGGTAAATGAGGATCGTTATTTACCAGGGGTCAGAAACCAGTGCCGGTTAATAAATCACCTCTTTGCTGAGCCCACTCGATGATGGACGGAACCCGAGCTGCGGCGCTCGATTCGCAATTTTCAAAGCGACTCGACGAGTCCAGTCCGACCGTCTCGTAATTCGCTTTAACGCCGCACAATAGAGCAGTCGCGCAGGCTGACGATTCCCCGATCTGAGCATCCATGTTGTACGTCTGGTAATTACAAAAAAAAAACAATTTTTTTCTTACTTTAAACGCGAGCGAGAATAAATTTGAATAAAATGATGAAAGTGTTACCCTGGCGAGTGCTACCGCTGGGAAGCGATCCCACGCGAGCTGAGCCTCTTCTCCGGAGTTGCCGCGTCGCTGGCCGTAGAGTATGCGCGCCGCGGTGAGCGTGCTCATTCCCATTCCGTCCCCGACAAAGAGTACAACGCCTCGGGCAACTTTGCCGCTCCTCGGGAGCCCGCCGGCTCGGACCCTCGCCTCGATCCCCTCGACGGCGGCGTCGTACCAAATTTTTTTCTCTGCGGGAAAACGTTCCGATGAGCCCGAGCCGAGATAACAGCAAGACTACATATTTTCTTGTAAAATTTGAAAGAGGGAGGAGCAGTGCAATGAGAGGATGAAAGAATGAATGAACATTTTATTATGCCGTGAAAATAACCCATAGGCAAAATTTAGTAGTTACAATAATGCATAACATAAATAAAAATATAAAATAGGTATGTTGATATAATCCTAACAACAATATATAATAAATCCAAAAAAGGGAAAATAGCAAAAAATAAACTAAAAAACTTCCGTTGGACTGGAATTTGCTCCTGACACCCATATTGAAAGACGTTTCACTACGTTTCACGTCAAAAAAAGAGATATAGCTCTCTTAGCATGCTCGTACAGTACAGCAAGAGTTTCTCTCGCAATAATAACGCACGCTAGTACAATGTCACAATAAATTTCATATTCAATAACAAAGCAAGCTCGAGCAAGCAAGAGAGAGAGAGAGAGAGAGGGAGAGAGAAAGAGCAGTTTACCTCTGTCACCAGCGAGAACGACAGGATTGAGGGTTGCGGCCCCAAGGGCAAACAAGTAGATGCAACCGCCGCTCGTCAGCCACATGCTTTGAGCCTGCTACAGCAGCTCTTTTTCTCCCGTATCGAAGCAGCAGGGGCTCGCTCGTTATTAACCTGCTTATTCTTATGGTCCGGGATGCCTTAACCGGCTCTCCATCCCTCTCGATCGCTCTTCCCGTTCGACTCGCGTCGTTGATTCATCTCTACCGAATGCTCAGAGCCCGGGCCACGCGCCCACGCGTCAATCCTCAACATGTTTACACCCCGAAGCATCGCCCTGCTCGCAACTTTTCTCGCGCCGAGCGGAGCATCGTGTTTATTTGCACTTTGCACACTGACGCCTTTGTCAGCGCGTGCATGTAGAGGGCGCTTGCGAACAATAAAGAACTCTCCTTGGCTCGAGAAGGGGAAAAAGAGAAGAATAAATGCGCGAGGTTTTGTTCCCGATTCCCGACGCGGGGACAAAGCGAGATGGCGCACGGACGAGCTTTATTCGCTGTCGAACGAGCTTCGAAACAGCAACAGTCGTCGCCGACGCACACGCTCCTCAAATGCACACGTTATATCCTTCAGACATTATTGCGACAACACATTACCCGTCAAGATTTCCGAGCCTCTCAAAAACCAACAAAATACAATATGTAACAGATTTTATTTCAACTACTGCGAGCATCCGGAAACCCAAGTCTCCGATGCAACTCCGGAGGTCAGCTGATTTCGATTACTTATTTTTTTTGCGCAGGATCTTTAGACCCAAATGGACGGCGCGTTCCTGCAATTATGTACTCATCTTATTTTCACACCAATGATTTCTCCTGCTCATCTATATACACACAGGATATACATAGTATGTCTAAATAAAAAAATTTTGTAAAAAGATTACATTTTTTTAATTTATCGTTTATTAATATAATTGTTTCCACAATTTTGTGTATGATATTTTGTTGCATCACAGTCTCATCGCGGAACACGAAAGACTCTCGGTTGTTGGTTGTTTTGTACCTAGAGGCCGCCAAGTCCTGTTTTCGTGCCCCTCCGTCCTTTATTCTACTTGCTCCGTCTGCTGCTGTGTCTCCAATTCTCTCCGTCTCTCTCCCACTCGTACGTTCCCCCGAAATCTCGCTTTCTTTCCCCTGTTTGCCTCCAAACGGTAAACTCGCGTGCACGTGAATCAGACGCCGGTAGTGCGCTTCATTTTTCGAATTTCGCACCGGCGAGGCGGGGGGGGGGGGGAGAGGGAGGAGAGGAAGAGCCAATCGTCTCTCTCTCGCGTGTCCAACTTGGAAAATTTGTTCCACACATTTGGACCCCGCCTTGCGGCGCTTGCTCATCATCGATCCTTGATCGCGGATCAAAGATCCGTAGTTTCGTCATGAATCGTGAATCACGTGGATTTTACTTTTTGTATGACACTCGAGACAATAGCTCGCTATATTATATGTATTATAGGCATTTTTCGACTGTTATGTAGGATATTGCACGCCGATGAGACACTTATTGCGGAAACTTGGAAAAAACTTTTAAAAAAAAGTACAATATAATAAAGAGGCCGGAGATGATGAAACGAGAATAATGGAGGGCGGGAAGACTCCCGCTCTCAAAACTGGTAGGCACGTCCCTGGATAATTGATCGTTAAATTATTATTAGTTATCCGCGCGCAGAGACGCAATAAGGATTTCTCGCGTTTTGTTTTTTTTTTTGTTTAATTGCAAGAAACAACGGGGTTTGTTTGGACATGGGGAAATATCGCGGTGATCGAATGAGAGATTTGGAAAGTATACGGTGAGAGTCGAGTGCGAGCTAAAGTCGAAAATCCGTGGGGTACGAGGTTCGAAATAGAAGGAAAAAAAATAAAAGCGATACTATATAGGTGCGCATATAGGAGATGGCGCGATGACGGCAGTGCTGCTGATGGTTTGGTGAACGGCGGCGGCGGCGGGTATGCTGGTGGTGCGGGTATTCAAATATGGCGGAAGAAAGCTCGCGCGTCGGCGGGAGAACAGTGCTGCCAGAACACGAGAGCCCAATGACGCTGTTGACCGTGGCGTTGCTCCCTCCAAAACTTTGGGTGCATTGGCAACATTGTTTTTCGGTAGTTTACAAATAAAATGGCCGATATATGAGGCTATTTTGTATGGACATGTAAAATATGCAATCGTGTTGAATTGATGATAATCGGAGGTGCGCGATTGTTAGTTAACCCGGTTTTGTGAGAGTTTCGATATTGAGATTCGAGCGGAATAAAGGAGCCTCGATATCGGCGGAGTGACGTGAGAACGCGAGACGGAAAGATTTGTCCCCCTGTTGGCCATACAGACGCCGCGGATCAGCGAGAGAAAGAAAGACGAACGCGCTCGTGAAAAGATAGGGAGAGCGAACGAGACGGGCTGTCCGCGCGAACACGAAGAAAAGAGCGAGAGAGCGCACACCGACGAGAGCTCACGCGTTCGTGTCGCTGCCGCCGCCACCGCCACCGCGTTTCGGGACACGAAGAACACACACGTATACCAAAAAAAATCCTGTTCGGCCGAACGGCGACCTGCTGTAGCATTTTTTTCCACTTTTCTTTTCAGTCGTGCGCGTTTACCGAGAGCGGCAAATATACACAGTGGAAAAATCCTATTCTATATTGTACATACATATAGGATGTAGTACGAGCATTATACGTGAACGTTAACGTCCATCTATACGATACGCTTGTGCCCGTGTGAGTGCGTACGTACAGATAGAGGCATACACACACACACATACAAAAATATATGTGTATGCACATACATAACGCGGTGAAAAAGATTTTACACGGGGCGTGCTAGAGTGCGAAACGTAGTGAGGGTTCCTCTCCTTCCCCCCGTCGTCATCATCTTCGTCTCCTCCTCCTTCTCCTCCTCGTCTGTGTGTCTTATTCGGTAACTTATCCGAGGACGAGGAATAACTCTCCCGCTGCTGGGAGGACGTTGCGTTATCGTCGATAGAGAGAAATATTCATCGATCTTGCGCGGGATAACTCTCGCGAAAAAAAAGTCTGATACGTACTTGGAGATCGGTGTGTGTGAGGGCGCGCGCGCGCGCGCCTCCCTGCCTGCAAGCCCCGTATTGGTGTCTGTATATGTGTATGTATACATGTATGTATATACTACACGGAGAGAGCACATATGTATAGTATGGTGTATGTGCGCGCGTGAGTTGTCGAGTGTGTGCGTTCGCGTGTTGGCGAGTTCCGTACCTGCTACGAGAAAAGAAGCACGGCGCTCGCCACGAGAGTTTGGACGTTTATCGAGGGTACACGGAGGAGATAGGTTGTTGTTCCATCAGGATCGAGAGAGAACAAACAAAGCTCGCGATCCCGCCAAACGCGGCGCGTCTTGCTCGCGCCTCTCTCTGTCTCGCTCGCTCGCGCTCTCGCCCACGCTCATCGAGATAATAATCGCAGGGTTAACCGCGATTTTGTGGCCCGTTGAGCGGTGTGATCCAGGAAAGATCTGCGGGATTCGTCTTCCCGTTGCCCTCGGTGCCGAGGAGTCTATAGCGAAATAGGAAAAGCACACCGATGATTCGTCGGTGTGTAACATGATAGTAGTCAAAAATTGCTCCATCCCAGTACACCAAAGCCGAGATACTGGAGTGTGACGAGTACCTCGGTTTGGAGACCGTCAAGATATTTCACGCTGACGACTTTGTCGTTGTCGAGTCAATAGGGATAGAGGAGGACGATGCGTTGACCGTTAATTTGGCACCGAGCACCAGTACCGAGGCTAGTCAGAGCGAACGCGGTACTGTCTCGGCGTCCGAATTGAACACGGAGGAGTCGTCGTTGCAGGGTGACACAACGACGACGATAAACAGCGAGGAAGGCTCGATAACGACCCTGACAAACATGTGCACTACGCCCGGTAATGCGGGCACCGGTTTCGGTTACGCGTGGTCCTTCAGCGGCCCTGGCACCGAGACCAGAGAGAACGCCCAGACGGATCTTGCGGCCAACATTAGTTACGCGGTCAACAACAATCAGGATCAGGGCTCCAGTCAGAAGATACAGGTCGACGTAAAGCCAGCCAAGGTCGCAATAACTGCTACTCCGCGCAGCAGGCCCATGTTCGCCATGAACGAGAGCTGTCAACAGACAACGACGACGACTCATCATGGGCACACGGCGGTGGGGCACAACCAGAGCCACGTCAGAACCAAGAAGCACCACGACGTCTTCTCCCTGACTTGCGACAAGGGAGGTTGCAACTGCGACGCTGCCCATCCTACGCCTCCTCCCTCTCTCTTCTCGAATGCTCTTGTATTTACGACAGCGGACAAACACGCGATGAGCAAACACTTCATGACCCCGCTGGGACCTCTGCAACTCACCGCCGAAGAGTGCAACGAGATACTGATGAAGAGAGCGGCAGCTGCCTCCAATCAGACCAACGCCAACAACGTAACGAGCGGCCAGACGGACAGCGGTACGCACTTTGGACACGTACTGAGCCACGTAAACACGACGCAGATCGAGACGAAAGTAAAGCAGCAGCAGCAGCAGCAACAACAGCAGCAACAGCAGCAGCAGCAGGACATGGCAAGCCAGGCCCGGGTCCCCAAGGAGAGACCGTATTCCTGCTCCGAGTGCGGCAAATCCTTCCTACTGAAGCATCACCTGACGACCCATGCAAGAGTGCACACCGGGGAGCGTCCTCACATTTGCGTGCACTGCGGGAAAACCTTTGCCCACAAACACTGTCTTCACACTCATCTGTTGCTCCACAGTGCGGAAAGACCGTATCAGTGTCGCGAATGCAAAAAATCATTTACCCTGAAGCACCATTTGGTAACTCACACGCGTGTACATACCCGGGAGAGACCGTTCGTTTGCCAAGAGTGCGGCCGTGCATTTCCGTTGAAACGTCACCTCGTGACGCATAGTAAATTTCACTCGGGCGAGAGACCGTTCGTTTGCGAAGAATGCGGCGAGTCCTTCTCCCAGAAGGACCATCTTACGATGCACTCGCGCTTCCACGGGAGCCTACATCCCTTCGTTTGTCACGACTGCGGGGCTACCTTCCAGAGGAAATTCGAGCTCGTCAATCATGGACGTCTTCACGGACGCGTACCCCACTCCTGCAACGTCTGCGGCAAGGAGTTTCTTCAAAAGAGAACCTTGCTCGCCCACATGCGTCTTCACACCGGCGAAACACCCTTCGCTTGTACCGTCTGCGGTGAGGCTTTCCCGCGCAAAGTCGATCTCGTCGCCCACTCCAAGATTCACAACAACAACTCGAACGCGGACGAGAAGTGTCTCACGTGCAGGTGAGAAAATCACATCTTTACTCTCTCTCTCTCTCTGTCGTCCATCATCTTTCTTTGGCCCCTCTTATTTATTTCTTATTTCTTCTCTTAGGGAATGCGGATTAGATTTTTCGAATCGGGAAGCACTCACGTTGCACTTGAGGTTACACTCCGGGGACCGTACTCTCGTAACCGATCTTTGCGGACTAGCTGCGGCCTTCCAGCAAACGCCGGGACATTTTCTTACGCCGAACGCCACTGGTACTCATCAGGTAAAATACATTTTTATTTTCTCTCAAATCTTGGAAAATACACAAAATACAAATAGTACGAGGAATCTAAAAAAACAAAAATATGTTAAATTTTGCAGATGAATGGACCGATAGGCACCCCGGGAGTGAGTCACATGCACGGAGCAACGCAGACCTCGCCACCGGTGTGTTCCGGACCGAAGCCGAAGCCGCATCTGTGTCCGGATTGTGGCCGCGGTTTCGCCCAGAAGCACGGTCTATCCCAGCACCAGAGAAGACACACGGACGGCAGTTGTCACATAAGATCTCACGTATGCGACAAGTGCGGAAAGGCGTTCTTCCAGAAAAATCACTTGTTGCTGCATCAGCGTCAGCACATGGATCCGCCGCCGAGCATACTGCGCCAGCAGCAGAGACAGGCTGCGCAAGCGGCAGCGCAACAGGCTCAGCAAGCGCAGCAGCAGCAGCAGCAACAACAGCAGCAGCAGCAAGTCCAGCAACAGCAAGTTGCCCAAGCTGCGACGCAGCAGGCGCAACAACAGCAGCAGCAGCAGGCTCAGCAGGTCCAACAGCAACAGGGCCAGCAGCAAGTTCATCAACAGCAGACGCAACAGCAGCCACAACAGCAGCAGCAGCAGCAGGGTCAGCAGCAGCAGCAAGCCTGTACGGTCGATACAAAGTCGATACAGCTTCAGGCGATACAGCAGCAGGTGCAGCAGCAAGTTCAGCAACAAGTGCAGCAACAACAGCAGCAACAACAACAACAGCAGCAGCAGCAGCAACAAGCTCAGCAGCAGCAAGCGTGCTCGGTGGACACAAAAGCAATACAGTTGAATGTCACCATGTGAAACGGTGGTGGCATTGTTTACGGAAATAAGGAAATGAGGGACAATCGACGAGGCGAGAATCGTGTCGACGATGATCCCCGTTACGATAGCGAACCCGAAAGCGCACCCTGCTGCAACCCTCTGCACGCACTTCTCTTGTACTAACACACACGTAAACGCGATTACAGAAACACGCAGACACAATCCTCGAGACAAGAAAGAAAATTAACGAGAAACATGATCGCCCTTTTCCCTTTCCCCGTTTTTGCACACATCGAGGATGACAAGCGTCGAGGAGCGACGTGTTGTCGTCATCATCATTATCATCATCAGAATCAGAATCAGAATGAGAATGGAAACAAGTGGAAAAAAAGATATCGATTATCCAGACACCCACATCGCATACACACATTTTACACATTAGTTATATTTATTATTCTCTAGAATCAAGTATCGGAGTAATGAGTTCTCCCTTCCTTTTGCTCCTTCTACGGTTATCCCATCTCGGATTCACCCCATCCCATCCTTCCTCCCCCAGAATCCCAGAGCCACCGACTCCCACACCCCGCGCCTCTCCCGTTTATTACAAGAGTATATATACAAATTATACATATATTCTAATTATGTAAGGCTTGTAACAAGAAAAAAATAAAAATAACCATATATTAGTGTTTTACATATACTTTATATATAAATTATATATATATATATCATTTAATTTAGGATTATAGATGTAAAATGAAGTACTAAACCACAACAAATTAGTTGCCTTATTGAGAAGATAAATTTTAATGAATATATATAAACTATATATATGAATACATATATATATATATATAGTTTCTTTTTTGTTTCTCATTTGTTTCACCAGTGAATATTTCATTATTTTCTTTTCTTTTTGTAAGGACCGATCGCCCAATCGTTTTTACGGACTCTATGCGTATCGGTTGACCCATCCTCTCTTTCGTGTCTTTCATTTGACCCGAAAAGTCTTTTTTCTTTTACACCGTAAAATTTAATTCGTAGGCTAATGAATTTATAAGAAAATACATAATGAATAAACAAAGAGCGAGAAATCATTTTGTGACACTCCCGCACCTGTGTTCCTATCTCTCTACTTGATGTGAGAAAAAGAACAAGGCGCGTTGCGTCCGTCTTATATGTTTGACTAATTTTTTTTTGAAATTTAGTGCATTGTACATTGGTCGTTGAGACGGAGATGGAAAAGTTGCGCAATGTCAACATTTCGTGAGGGTTTATCACAAAGTTTTACATTTGGAGGAATAGTCGAAGATGCGTTGCGTTGCGAAAAAATTCAAAAAAAATACACGCCTCCGTGTGCTCCCGTAATGCGGTGTGTGGAACGCGCGCGCTTTGCAAATATGCGCGTCTTCCAACACGACCGCGGAGAGCACATGGCAGCACTGTACGGACCTCTTGAGCACTCATCGCCGCCTGCGACGCGACGCGCGCGGCTCATACTATTTCAACGTGGCACGTATAAAACTTTTCTTCGCGTATGTACTATAATTAATTAATTAATTAATTTTTTTATCTCATCGCTCTCGGTTCACGTGTAGTCACACAAAAGCGATGTTAATACGAATTTGTACAAACACAGTTAAGTTGCCCCTCCCGCCCCGGCCCCGCCATCCCGTTTAATATTCCTCTATATATATACAGCGACGTCCAATTGAAGCGTTACACTTGAATTTTTCAACATTTCAGCCAGAAAAATTGATATTTCGATTCGGTTTTCACATATGTTG
>JAPYYW010002890.1:0-17707 GCA_030522545.1 Cremastinae sp. A BG-2022a
TTTATTGAAAAAAAAAATATTTAGAGTGAACTTTCAAACAATCTAAAATATTTTACGTGTTCATTAGCGTATAAGGTTCAATTATTAACCATAAAAATACATGATCATCGAACTTTTCATTGAATTATTTAATTATAATATCAGATTTGACACTTATACGTGAGTGAATCAGAGTCAAATCATAACCTAAAAATGAAAATCACTTTTTAATTATCTGCATTACATCAATATTTTACATTTCAAAATTAATATATTTGGTAAAAAAGATTTATTCCATCTTAAAAGTTATTTATTAACGCCTCATTTAAAAATAAGCCAAATAGTATCTCATTTGATTCTAATGAAAGATTTTAATTTCAAAAATCTTTGCTACCAGATATTTGAATGCAATGATTAATAAAACGGTGCTGTTCATAATCTTTAGGTATTCAGTGAAAAACAAAAAACGATATCATCTTTTCGGACCCTGTGGTACAATTCTGTAACTTATTATGAACGTACCGACTGTCATCGTTAACATAACATGACATGGGATCACAATGCATAAAGAACAGGAGTTGTCGTTATAGGCTCATAACGACGGTACAACGAGTTAGAGAATTGTCTACCTGGAGGCTGCAACTAGCACAAAAGACCAAATTAATTAGTATCGAATGGTTTCCGTGGCATGGTTTCCTATCTTATTCTCTCTCGTTCATTTTACCCTGTCCTGCTTCCGGCTGTCATTCACTGTGCAGCAAGCTTCGATTCGGTGAAATCATGCTGGCAACGCTCCAGTGAACAAGTAGGTATTGATTCAGATAGCAAAGGTTGTGAACTCGGTACAGTCAACAGTTCGGAAGGGAAGGAAATCAGACTGAAAACCGTAGGATGGGATTCCGCCCTTTTACTCGACCAGAAGGGATTCGAGAGCAGACGGTCCGAGAATGGTTGCCGGACAGTGTGAAAAGAAGAGGAAAACGAAATTTCTCTCTGGTACTGAAATCGTGCGAAGCATATCAAGATTGTCGTTGTAGGGATGCATAGAGCAAAGCTTTCACCTGGAATATCCCATTTCTGAGCCGTATTAATTCACGGCATTGTGTATTTATTATCCTGAAAATTTGTATCCACCCTGATGCTGATGCATTTTCAGTATTTAAAGATTCCTTCATCGTGTGATACGTGATCAGAATACCAAAAGACAAACTCGCGAATCAAGCGAAATAAATAAGAGGATAGCAGATACTATTGATATTGGACAACCTATTTCGATGCAACAGACAATCAGTATTTATTCTATATACATATGAATTATGAAAAATATCCAGGAACTAAAAACTCAGTGACAGTAGTGAACATATTTGTTCTCTCTAAAACATTATTTATTGAATCATAGAAAGTGGTAGTCAAGATGAATAAATATTGCTATAGGATGTTCTGAAATGAAAAAAGGGAATTATTTATGAATAAGTATTGGATGTTATTTGACGATACGTATTTTCCGAAAAAATGATCACATTTCAGTACGATAACTATCCCGATAAAAAAAAAGAAATCGAGAATGAACAGAGCAAGATGAGGATGTAAGTAGTACAGTTCAAAAAAAAGTATAACTCGTTAAGGATTTATACATACTTATGATGTTATTGTCGAGTAGTTGATTTTTGATGAGTAAGTTTTCGACCAACAGTGCAGCATCATCCGATGAGACATGAACCAGTCCAAAGAGAAAGTTAGCAGCAGCTACATGACCAATAGTACAAAAAGCAGAAAAGAGTTCTTTGATACAAGAAATTCCAGTATCAACGATTCATTCAGAAACCTTTTCAATCATAAGTGAGTCTTTTTTTTCAATTCCCCCATATTAATGAACTTCCTCATGAATTAGCAGCGTATATCTCGTCCCTTTCGCTCTCTAGCCTGCAGCTATTTTCCATTCATTCGTTTTCACTCACTTCAGTGACAAAGTTAGGAAAGAAAATACCATCGGTATTTAGATCTTCATATGAGGTAAAATACTCTTGGATGCCTAGCATAAAAATCGTACAAGCATCCAAAGTATGCTCCAAAATTACTGGACGGGAGTACTACTGGCCGAGTACGGGACGAGAATCGGAGGACTCTGTTTTTATATTCCCTTTTCTGGCAGAATGCTGCAGGGAGAGGCAAAGCTCTTCCCTCTTTCTCTCACGATTTCAAGGCACGATAGTTGACATACAGTATTCGAGCGGCGTTTTTCAGCTGGACGGACGAAACACCAGTGTGTTATATATATAAAGGGCACGAAGAGCGCGGTTCCCGCTCTTCGGTTCGTCGGTTACATTCACTCTTTCTCAAGCGACCGGTACATTGGAAAGCGAGGATGCGACAAAGAAGAGTGAGAAAAGGAACGAAGAAAAAGTAGGTACATACGATATTGCTGGCTGTTGGTACGTAGCGGCAATACGAGAGTTCGGTGGCAGGAATGGCGGGGAAGGGAGGGAAGGGGGGTGGGAAGGAGCGACCACGAAGTGTATCTCTGCTTGGCCCCACTCACCGCCACATTTCTTCAAGCTCTAACAAGCGGGCAATCTCTCGCTTCGGTCTTCCTCTGCTCCCTCGGTATTCCCATTTTTATTCTTTTATACACTTTTTGCAGCCCTTGGAAAGCGTTCGGCTCTCTCGGTGCTGTATGTATAGCGAGGTAAGAAACGGGGGATGAAACGGTGCCCGGCGTATTTTTCGAAATTCACGTTCCTTTTAGCGTCTTGGAGTCTGACCAAAGTTTGTTCTCTCCACAGCGTCATCCTCGTCGAGTATAACGTGATCCCCGACCATCGGCGGGTTGTTCTTTCTTGAATATACGTATAGTTCGGACTGCTGACGGCCTAACTTCCGTCTCGAAAAGGAGACGAATGAGCGGGGCCCTGACCGTCCGATTCAGGCGAGCAACGTCCCACAGCTGGAAGCGACCTTTCAACCCGACTACGCTTTTTCCTCTCCTCCCTCCCTTTTTTCTTTCGCTCTTTCCTCCTTCTCCTCTTTTTTCTTTTCTCTTGTTAGTTGAGAGCGGAATCTTTTCTCGGCTCCAGTCTCTCTCGGTAGTTCGGAGTTCCTCACAACTTTGACTCCCTCATTCGACTGTACTTTTACTGGGCAGTACACTACTTCCGTTTTCAACGACCACCAACGTCGCCCGAGCATCATTCGGAGCACACATCGAATCCTCGCTCTCGCGTATTAGATACTCTTCTTGCCTCTGTTCCTCGAACTCACTCTTTCTCCTTTTTCGCAACTTTTCACGTCCGCGAGATATGTTCCATATATCCTGTAACCTCTCTTCACATATACATCAACGAGAACTTATCCGTAAGATATGTTTTCGAGTGAACTTTTCCTGGCACCGTCTTCAAATTTTTTTTTTCGGCTTCTCTATACCGTCCGATAAACTTTTAATATTTAATAACTGCTCTCGCCAAAGAAGCTTCGCTTCTTGTAACATTCCCTTTTTTGTTAATTCCAAGTTTACTATACTTCAGCTCTCTTTCTTCTCCCTGATGGAATAACGCATGCAAAATCGATCCTATCTAACCAGAGCGAGTTATTTTTTGCTTTCAGAATTTTACTTTTCTTTCATCTTTTTTTTTTATTACATCTTTTCTCTCTCTCTCTCTCTCTCCTTCTTCGCACAACTTTCCTTCGAAAATTCCTGCAAAGATTTCTTCTCAATAAACTTCTGGGATGGAGAGTTACACATCACGTATATAATCCTCAAACACTATTTTGTTGGTACACCGAGAACGTGCGAAAAGAGTCGAACGGAGATAGCAGGTTGTCTGAATGTACTCACATGCCGCTCGGAATAAGGAATAACCGTAGATGAGAAGAAAATTCGTGTCGACGCCGAGAGAGGATAGGAAACGAGAGTATAGAATAAAGTCGAGTGGCAGAAAAAAAAACGAGAGAGTATCACAGAAAAAGAGAGAGAGAGAGGTAGAAGCGAAGAAATTAAATTTACCGAAGTGAAATTTCATCCAAAGGCGAGTGTGTACGGAAGAATCTATCTCTCTCCTTTCTCGTCCCATTCTCGAAGTCCGTTCTCCGCTCTCGCGCATCTCGGTGCTATTGTCAAGTCGCCGATTCGGGAATGTTTGAGGAAAGCTCCGCCGAGGCGCGTCATCGGAATACACGGAGTATGAGCTTTTTTTTCGATTTTCCAAGCTCACTTCGTCTCATCTAAAGCCGATCGAAAAGAAGGTATACAATAGTTCGTCAACTATGTTGTCCGAAGGCTACCATCGGTAACTGTGGTCTCGCATCCGACATATACGTTACGAACAAAAATCCTTCAATTTTTCTTCGTCCACTTTATTTAAGCGAAACATTTCTATAGACGCGTTGGACGGAGAAAAGTTTGGACAAAGGTGTGGGATGACCCTTTATGAAGTTACCAAACACATATTGAAATTGTCATCTATATATGTATACTTCGGGAGCATATCAGATGCTCAGTACTTTTTTGTCTATCGAGAAAACGTGTGCACGTGTTCTAATATGGTGAATAAAATCAACGAGATGCGAGAGGGTAGATAAACGTTCTTTTCGATTATTACGCAGCAATGCTAACTGAAATAAAATTCGTTAAATAATTAATTTGTAATAAAATCGTGCCGCTTTTCCCTTTTTATTGTATGTCTGTATTGAAATATTTTGATGATTTTATCGTTCTGTATTGTAGCAAGATTTGAAGCATTATCAGTATCGGATTGAGAGCGCTTTAAAGTATTGTAACAAAGAAAAGTAAATAGTAATTTTTACTCTAAATTCCCAGAAAAGTAGTGACGAGTTGGCAAATATGCAGATTATTACTTATTATTTTCTTTTGTTTCTGTTCATTGATTTATAAAAATCAAAACAGTTTTTACTAGATTTTCTATTTCCTATATTAAAAAAGACATGAGGCCTCTAATGGATTAATCCGAATAAAGTGTATTATGCGGAGCACATTGACTGTTGGCTAATCTCTACTCATTAAAAAAAATTCAACGTGCTCTGCTTTGGAAATAATGACCTTGATGCTTGAATCATTCATTTCGTCTTGTGAAAATTATCAGGAATTACCCATTATGAAGTCGATATCGTCGAGAACACGAAAAGATATCGTGACTTGAAATTTTGAGATTTTACTATTTTCAATTCTTGAAAAATCAGGCAGGAAGTCCTCGAACACGCTAAATTTTCTCAGCTCATGTTAAATATACGTGTATAGTTCGGGGATCGTAAACATTTAAAAAAAAGAGAGAGAAAATTCATCGAGCGTAACGAGAAAAAAAAATTTTCAAACTTTCGTTAATCCCTTTGTCATTAATGTTTCCATGGTGATCGGTCGAGGTCGAGGGAAAAACCGAACATGGCCTTAATTGTTTGGATTTTCCACTGAATTTGGAATCAGTAAGCCGGTATTAAGTGTCGGGATAAGACGTGTCGGGTCTTGCAAGGTAGTTCGTTATTGAAAAACATTTCCTTGCAATTTCATAAGTTCAATCAAGTGTCCAGTGTTATTTTCAATCATACGAAAAGTGAATAGTGTTTAGTGTTTCTAATTTATAATATCGTTTTGAAATACTTCAAAAAAAATTTCGAAATACTTCAATTGATACAAATAATTTTGATTCCGCTATTTTATTCTACATACTATTATTTCCATTATATTAAACGTATGTAGTCTTTTAAATTCGTACGAACAGTGTTTTGATAGCCGGTTTTGCTTCGAATAATCAGATTTTTCATCATAAATTTTTAGTCCTAAATATTTTTATTTATCGATGTAATATTCGATGGTCTGTTTTTTAACATGATTTTAAAAAATAGAAAAAATTAGTTTTGTGTGGTGGTGAAGTGAAGTGCGAGAGCCACGGAATATATTGAGCAGAAAATTAGGAAGATTCGCATCATCTCCATGAATCACCCTTAATAGAGCTGATTTCGTCAAAAGGTAAGACATCGCAAATTGAAATTTTCATGGGTCTACGAGACCCAGTGTGACTCGCGAAATTTCTTGAAATTTTTTTTTCGATTTTAAGAGCCTATTCGATCGGAAATTTTCCATAAATAACGATAAATAATAAATAATTATTCGGGACGAAATCCAAGAATTCATATTGAATGCGCTAAAAAATTGACTTTCGGATCAGTTTTATCAATTTTTCAATATTAATGCTTGGACTGCGTCATGTATAAGTAACATTTTTTAATTTACAAGAAATTTTGCGATCATATATTTTATTTAAAAAAAGCCATGAAGCTCATAATCAATTCATCGAAATAGAGCGTATATTATGCGAGGTTATATGAAATATGCACCTAAAAGAATCGCAAAATATCAATTCAAACATGTCGAAAAGGAAAAAGCGGTCGCGTTGCTGCTCGATATAGTAAATTTCAGTTAAGGTTCGTGTTTCAAAAATATGTATAAATATCAGTAAGGCAAAAAATTATAAGATATGTAGTAATTTTTTCATTTCCTCGAACAAATAGTAATAATATAGCATAAGACATTTTTACGAAGCAACCTGCAAACTTTACCGAATTCCTGCACATTTTACTAGACTTCATGATAAAAATTGCCAATTTCCTGTCCCCATTTACTTTGCGAATAAAATTGCTGAACCTTAACAAGGAAGAAAAAATCAATGAAATATTTTTTACTTTCGTATACTATATTTTGCACACTATTTTTTTCATACATCGATCGACCTGCTTCACCTTCGAAATTGATTACTTTTTCTCCCTCAATTTCTTTCTTTTCGTACTCAGTTGTATATCCTCTAATTTTTTTCGTATCTGAGTATACCAAAACACTCGGTAGGAAAATGTGAAGGTGCTTAAGCTCGTTATCCACGCGTTACTTCCGATCAATAAATCTATTTTTTTTACCGCAACACATCTCCACATGAATACAAATTCGAGCTGGAAAATATATTGAGTGTACACTCAAGTGCTTCGAGCTTGAGTGAGTCAAAGCAGTCGCTGTCTACAAAAATCTTTCCACATATCTAACATTCAAAATTGATTTTGTGTATTTATCTGTAAAAGAATATTGTTTCTGTATTGCGAGAAATTAATTTCATCATTATATTTCAGCATTATATTTTATCATTTTGATAGACTTGCGAGACCAATTTATATCCAGTTGATGATATTTCTATGATAGGCGATTCAATAACAATAATAACAATAATAACAAGGTTAGATGATGACGTAAAGACAAATTGATCAACTGAAATTTTTTCCAAGATAATTCGTTGAAAATTTTCATTAGTGTATATTGGTGTTATATTAGAAGGTGTGAAAAATTGAAGGATGCTTTACTATCTAAAAATCGTGTTAAGTGTTAACTCATTATTCGTTATAATTTCAATATTTATTTTTAACAATTTACAAAGTAGTATGTATGAGTGAATCTCTGGAGATTGAGAGATGGTTCTGACCAGAGGTGAGGTTCTTCGCGAGTTTTGTAGACGATTTACTCCACACCCATCGAGTTGTACAAAATCGGGGTGACCAATTAACGGTTGGCTGGCCGAAAATTGTCACCGCCTTAAAAAAAAAACGTTTAAGGAAAACTCGTTTCCTCGACGGGTTTTCTGAACAAACATCATAAAATGAAAAACTCGCGGAGCGACTGTTTCCGATTATAGTTTATTGCGGGGAAGTCCGCTCACCTTTTTTTTTATGGCGTCCTAATTCTTCGGGTCGCCAACGTTTTATTTCTCAATCTGCTTATTATTTTCAAAATAGTTTCGCGACGGAACAAATCGAGATATGTATTTATCTTTAAAAATCACAACTTTTAACATTATGATTATGGAAGATACTCAAAATTTTCGATTTTTACGAATAAGTATCTTGACTACTTAAAAGTTAATAATATAACAATTTGGATACAAGTTAAACACGTAAAAATTTCATCTCAAAATCTTGAACACCCAATAACCATCGAATCACGTCAACATCGAAATAACATGATTCATTATGAAGTTATTATTGTTTCTGAATAAATTTTCATTAAATTTATAAGCTCGAAATGGAATAATCGTTGTAAACACGATAGAATCTTAGACTCTCTTCCCAATTTGCCAAGAGTGGAATTCCCGGAGGAACATTAAATCACCAATATATTCAATAGAGCATGTAAAACGAATTTGAGAATGAACACACGTGTTGGTTAGATGTTCGTCGAACTTAGGTGCATCTTGACTTTGCGCAAAGATTAACACGTTAATCTTCTCACTTCGTAATGCGTGTAATTAGGACTCGATTCGTCGTGCGACTTTGCACAAGATTGATGAGAAGACTTTTGATGGTTGCTGTCCGCGCTTGCAGAAAAGCTTTCCCATTCATTAACTTCGACGCTTGGAGTCCTGAAGTCGTGAAAATGTAGAGTAATAGCTCTCCTCGATACTTTTTGCTGATCTCACGATGAAGGAATATAAAGATAAAGAAACTCCACTTTTTCTTTCACACTCATTTTTTTTTAAAGCGCGCACGACCAACGAGCTCGCTTACCAAAATAACACCATTAATTGAGGATTAATGGAGCACGGGAGTGGCCGGGGGAAGACACAGCGAGAGAGAAGGGCGATGGCAGTACTGGAACGAGACCCGATTTGGAACGTTGCGAATAAAAGAAAAACGCGAATGAGATATATGTATATCCCTGTTATAAACAAGTGAATTAAGTCGTGCATCTTCTCTGTTTTTGGGTCTGCTGTCAAGCCTCTATTCTCTCTCAAGTACAGATAAATACGTTTTAAAATTATACGAAGCATCTTGAGCTTTTCTATCTTTTTTTTTAACTAGTAGGAAATTAATATTTTTACTGTATATTTTTCGTAACAAATTTTACCATTGTCATGTATATGACATATTCTTGTCATGTATAAACGAAAAATCATTAAAAGTTCCGCTCATAATAAAAATCAAATTTATCACAATCAAGCATTATCGTCAATGCTGAAAAAGAATTCTAACTCTTTGATGTTCGTGTATAAACTAGAAAATAATTACTTTTAATAATCTTACTTTATGCTTATCCTATCCTATATTAAATTAGTATGTCGTGTAGAACTATGCGCGGTAGAGGTGAAACTTGCTGATAGTATGTGTTATATGATGAGGTTGGTTGTTAAGATCATTCGCATTTTACAAATTTTATTTAGTATTTAAAAAAATGTTGACGAATATTTAATTACTTTTTTGTATATAAAATCTGATTATTTTCTCGATTAATTAATTTCATGAAATATATACTAGAATCACGAATAATACAAAGTGGGTAATCTATTTTTGCAAGTATCTAATTTTTCAAAGGTCAATAGATTTTTATTAAATAAATCATAGCTTAAAAAGTATATATGTAAATTTGAGAACTTACAGCGTCTTTTACCCACGATATAGTCCGTTGTCCTAAAAGGGCCTTAATGAATAAATTCTTTAAATTTATCGCAGTTTGAAAAAAAATTATAATTTTCTTGTTACAAATTTTTTCTCAGATGAACCATTGTGCTCCAGATATAGCACATTGGTTTAAAATTTTATTAAGACATCAGAGCTGTCATGATTTTACGGAAAATGAATAAAAAAATTTTGAGGAAATTTTTTAGCGCTCCCCTAATCCTCCTCTATAGTAGCTTTTTTTACGTATCAGATTTCTGTCACTTTAAAACAACGACCCCGGCATAAGAAGGTTTACTTAAAAAAGACATGAAGCCTCTAATCGATTAATCAGAATAAAACCCATTATGCAAAGTTATATGAAGTATGTGCTTAGAAAAACAGCAGAATATCGACTCAAAACTGTCATAAAGGAAAAAACAGCCACGTTGTTGTTCGTTCAAATAAAATAAGAAAATCGGGAGCAACAAATTTAATTTAATGAAAAAAAATATGTGTTTGCAAAAATGTAAGACGAAAATATACGAAAATGATGGTAATGATAGTATGGGAAATGAAGAAAAATTTAGCAGAGAGGACATTGAAGAGAATAAAGCTGAAAAACTGTGCGGAGATTATATTTCAATCGAGAATGAATGCGTGTTGGCAGAATGGAGAGAGATGAGAAAAATATAGTTTACGGTATTCAGAGACAAATTGGACGATTATATATCTTCGTAACGGTCGATAGGCACGCACCCGTACAATTTTCTCTCGTCTATCGTACATACAGCCCGGAAAAATTTGCGGCGCGCTCAAACGATCTGGCGTCTTCCTGTGAAAAACTCGTATATCATGTTACACTCGGAGTAACTCTGCCAATGGGCCCAAAATGAAGGCACCGAGAAAATTATTTCACTGAATACTCAAGAACGATTACCATCCGGTTTAAACTAAACTAGGCCATTTTAGCGAAAATCGTAGCGAATAATTGCCACAAAGCGCACACGCTGCAAAGTTAATTCTCTGGCAAAAGATTAGGCGGTTCGTTATCGCGATATTCCATTTTTATACCTTAAAAAAAAAATTAAGAACAAAGAGGAAAAAATTCGTTCCGACAAATAATCAGGAATCGCTACCCGGAAATATCCATTTAGAATTTTGTCAAATTTCCGACTATGAAGCTCTCGTTTGTAGATTAAGTACGACTGGATAAAAACTCACATTTCGTTTTAAATTTTCCAATAATGTAGTTGCGGAAAGGATTAATGTGACGAGGGACACGCGGAGACTCGTTGAATTGCGATGTTGTGAAAAATTTTTTTCCGATCTTGTCTATCCGAGTATCGACGAAAATGTTTCCCTCCCACTCTTTATCTGTCTTTCTCTCATTTTATGTCTCGCAGAATTTCACGAATTTCCTGCTGGAGAGAACTGCATCGTCGACGGCGTAGATGTCGTCGCCGTCGATCATCCTCCCAGCATTCTCTCTCTCTCTTTCTCTCTCACCCACATATACATACTCTTCCTACATTGATCGATCCGGTGGCGCACTATGACACACGACTCCTCCTCGCGTCGCTTCCTACCTCGTCCCTGGGGGGATTTGGCACACTACGCTTCAATGATTTCAGATCGGAACGAGTGGAACATGCAAAAATTACTGGAAGAATCTTCTCCAGTAATCAGCAGAATATTTTACTCTCGAAATCAGCTTCGGCAGAGAGAAGCAATTTTAATTGATTATACGCTCATTACTCGAAATAAATATATTTTTTTTATGTCGGCTGCAAGAGCAACAACAAAAGTTTTCATCGATGGTTAGACTGAAGTTGAAAAGTAATTCTTGGCAACTCGAACTTTGGACGAACAACCATAGATTCTGACTTTCGTTATTATAAAACAGTGATTTGTTACTCAATTTGAAAAGTGTTTAAAGGCGTGGGCGACAAGAACGAGAACGCTGCGGATAATAAATGAGAATAAGGACAGGGATGGAGAAAGGAGGGGTGGAGAGCAACCGAGGGAAGCTTTTGGTAAAAATAAACAAGGAAGTGGGGCGAGTAAACACATTTCAGCATCTTATGGAGCTGGATATCGACTGGTGCGACTAGAATGAGAAAGACGAGAATGAGGTGAGCATCGAAGGAACGTTGAAGTGGAAATATGAGAATGCGATGCAACTGAGATGCACCAGCAACTTTTCTCGACACACATACATTCACGATCCTACATGAGCTCGAATTATATGTGCTTGTAACCATACTTACCTTACGAAACGTTTCAGCTGTATCTCATTCATATTATTTTATCCCTTATTTTCTACACACACTCAAACGAGAAACCGCGCATCATCCCCTCTCTTGCTGCATTTGTTCATGAGAGAAACTCTCACGATCCTCTAAAACGCGTACCAGGGTATATCTAGTTACTCCCTTTATGCAAAACTATTTCTCATAACGCCATCTTTACGAATACATATATCTAAGAAACATTTATACAAAAGAAAGCTTCTAAAATAGTGGATTTTTTTTTCTTTTTAAATATCATAGTACGATCCAACAATATTTGTCGTCGTTTGCAATTATTTTACAAGAGACGAATTTACGAGTTTTTTGCACTTGAAAATTTTATATTAGTTAAATAAACACAAGGCAATGTTCGATAAATCTGAAGATTTTTCTGCAGACATAGACGTTCAAGAAACACTTTCCAGTCGGTTATAAAAGTTTTTTTTAATTTTATTTTTTTTCAACACCCTTTGCGAACAACGACGAAACTCTTGTCGACGATTTTTCAAGCTTTTTCCAGCACGAAAATACGACTCTTCCATCACTCACTTTTCTTTTAAATTGGAGACAATAAGAAAACCAAAGACCAATTTTAGAGTCTTGAAGAAAACAACTCACGTCATCTTTATCTCGTCATCATTCTCGTTTTTCCTTTGATGTTTTCTCATTTTTTATTTACCTTTGTCATGTCTTATTCTTTTACAGCACATGGAAATATGATTTTTCGATATTGAAAGCTCGCACGAAATATTAAACATCCGAGAAGAAACGAGATGTTTAGTATTGAATTTTGTTTCGCATTAAGATTTTTCTTGGAGTAACGAAAATTACAGGATTAAATAAGTTATTCCTATCTTTTCCTAAATACGCTTCGTTTTACTATGAAAATATATATTTACGTCTTAAGGTAGTACAACCGTAAAACAGTGTTGAGACAGATTTTCTTAAAAATTTGCACAGGTCTTTTTTAATGTCATATGAAAACATGTGTCAAATTTTCCAAAGCTTCACCATCTAGAAATCGAGATATTATACAATAAAAGTCATTGCTTTTTCGAATCTCCCATAAGAGCCCATGTTAAAAGTAGCATTTTTAAAAAATTAATATCTAAATAACTACATGGTTGAGCCTTTTAAAATTTTGCAAACACTTTAACACGATGCTAACGAAGGTCTGTGCAATTTTTGAATAAATTCTATCTCAAAAATTTCAACTGATGATTTTACATCAAGTTAACACATAAGGACAAACTTTTTAGTAAACTGTCTCGGTTGTACTATCTTAAATAATTTATATAATTATTATTTTGTTATAAAATCTACTGCATTAAGAAAAATCACTGCTACGAAAAATATTTTATTACTATTGAAAATATTTGAAACCTCGTAAAATAAAGTTCCTTTGAACTTTTTAAACTGAAAAATAGTGAGCCGATCGCTGGTTTGATCGGATGTTCATTGAAAGAGAGATAGAAAGAGTCATACAAGAAAAATGCAGTCGCTTATGACTCGGCAGCGAATGGAGTAGACGAGACTGAAACGTGGAAAAAATGTTAAAGAGAGGGCAAGGGTGAAATCGGGCGAGACGATAGACCTGCGAGTGTCGAAAATGATGAAAAGAGAGAGGATTGAGAGGTTTCGTACATGAGATATAGCGAGAGAAATAACGTGTGATATGTTGAAGCCCATAGGACACGATATTATTATTTCACGGAACGTCGTATCTGCTCTCGAAATATCGACTCCTAACTCGCTCGGGGCGATGTAATCATCGGGTTGGGTGCTTCTCCTCAGGTCAGGGATTGGGTTAAAGCCCTATTCCCTTTCCCCATCCCATCACAGTTTCTCTCTCTTTCTCTCGTCACCCACATTGAACTGTAATCGGAAGGCATAATCAAGCACGCAATTTCTCACCTCAAGTGCTTATACGTGCTGACCATTTATGCGAAAACTGTGCCTAGTACGTACCATAGACATCAATACAACAAAACGAGCCCTCAGTATCCATTGCAGATTGTATGATGGTACGCTTTGCTGCGTATACCATGCGTACGATGTTACTCATAAGGGATAATCGTTGGTCGAACAGAATCATCCTTGATCGTGTCTCATCCTAGATCTTTACCTATTAACATCATATGATAATGGACTAAAAAACTCTTTTTACAAAAACCACGTTGTTGCTGCAAAATTTGAATAATTCTCACCAAATATTATATTTGAAGGAATACAGAGAACACAATATCTAGTTTGAATTATTCAGTATGTACTATTTACAAATTAGAGTTTGTCTCGAGGATAAGTTCTGTAATAATGTTTCCAACGTCACCAATTATTTCTCAATTTAACTCGAGTAAAAGTTCGATAATCACAAATGAAATTCTACCAAATTTAATTAAGGATGTATTAAAGAAAGTATGAAAATGAATTGTTGCTATTGAATTTTTCTTACTATTTAGAGTATTTCTTGATAGCTTAATTTCAAGTTATCATTACCGATAAAATAAGCGTAAACTAGTCTGTCAAATTATGTTTGATATAAGCTAGAATCTTATAGGAAATTTTTTGGTAAAAATTAGGGGTGTGCGAATAATTCGAATTTACGAATTATGCATATCGAATCAAATACGAATAATCGATTCGAAATTCGAATCGAATAATACTATTCTATTCGATTCGATTCGAACGCTATTCGTACACCTCTAGTAAAAATGACTATTTTCGGTACACCGCCATAAGAGCACGTGTTAAATACAGCGATTTTCAACAATAAATATCTCAACTTCTGCACTGCGAAGTTTCACAAAATTTGGCATGGATCTTTGTACAGCATCAAAGAATGTTTGTTTAATTTTTTACAAAAATATGAACAATTTTTTTTTTCGACATCTTTTAAATCATATAAGCACAATTGATCTTGAATGACATTGTAATTTGAGTATGATATTTTTTAGTCAATTTGCAACAACTATTCTCAATGAACTTTTACTCGAAAACCACTTTTTACCTGAGAATAACTGAGCATCAAAACTGTTTGATTTAACTTTCACCCCACAAAAACCTTAAACAAAAAGTCATTGAAATATTTTCAAAAATTTTTCACATTCCAGGTGTCAATATTTCTAATAGCTAAATCAACCATTAACTTGTCGCGATGAAACTTTTAGAGAAAATAAATCTTACGATGTATCTTCCGAGTCATTAAATTCTCTCTAACTGTTGTTTATTTCTACGAATCGCTTTCCAGTTATTTTCCTAGTGAAGACTGCACCGTGTGAATTTCTTTTCCAATATTCTCGTGTATGAACTTCTATACAAGAAGGATTCTATTTCAAAACGCGCATTTTTGCATCTCTTATTGGCACAAAAGAGTATACAGTACGTAACTTTGAAAATTTAAAAAATGTCAAAAGAATAGATATAAATAAGTTTAAATAAGATTTAACCTCGAGAAAAGGTGTTATTTTTAAAAAAACGTGCAAATTTTAATATTAAAATTTGGTATCATGTTTTCAGTTCACACGTGAAATAGGGAGAGGAAAGCATGTGCATGATTTCATAAGAAAATTTGAAAAAGGAAGGGGAAAAGTTCATTACCAACTTCCGTTACGTTGTTGGCGGAAAGTTTCGCACGCGGAAAACTGGAACGACGATTTGATCTTTTTCAATGTTATACCCCGAGCGTTGTAGTAAGTTGAGAAGCACGGTTCCCCGCTCTCGTCGACTTCACGTGCTTGAGCAAAATGCAGAGAGAACGAGAAAGAGAATACGACGCGACTAGTGGCCTGCACTTTACAGTTTGTTCTCGAATCAGTTTGCCACCCTCTCTACATATACGTCCCGTTTTGCATGCCAAGAGTCGCGACTTCCGCAAAAATAAAGTGGACGAATGCGGGTAAATTGTGGAAAAGACAAACTACCGAAATAAAATACATCTTGTGTCCTGTCGTTTTATTGAAAATTAATAACTCCTTTATACAAAAATAGAATTTCAAAGGAGAATTTTTCTATTTAACAGAGCAGTTCGTTGCAAAATGAAACTGGAAGATATGATTAAATAAATAAGATGCTCAAAAAAAACAATTTAATTATGGAATTACATGACATCTCGTACAATTATTCTATGATTACTTATTTACGTTTCAATCCACTTTTTGTGTACATTTGGCTTTTCCATTGGACATCGGTGAATTTCTTTCTTTTTCAAATCGATTTTAAGAGTGATTATTTTTTAGACTCCGACAGATTTTACAGCTTCATTAACCTCTATTACCTTTTCTATAAGTTATTGCATCTTATTTGGCGGACGAACGGAAATTACGATTGTCCAGAAGATTTTGAGGCAACAGCCATCCTATTCCTCAGCTAATAGTTCAATAAAATTGTTAGTATCGACTTTCGATACTCCTGATTAATCTCTCATTCTGCATCACTATCTCGTGAGATTCAAACCCCATACCTACCAAAAATTAAAAAATATCCAGGATGTGTTTATAAATAAACGTGGTAAATTTCCAAAATTCATATCTTCCTACCATCCTCAGTTAGTTTAATAGTTCAATAAAATTGTTAGTATCGACTTTCGATACTCCTGATTAATCTCTTATTCTGCATCGCGATCTCGTGAGATGCAAACCCCATACCTGCCAAAAATTAAAAAATATCCAGGATGTATTTATAAATAAACGTAGTAAAAATCCAAAATTCATATCTTCCTACCATCCTTAGTTAGTTAAATAGTTCAATAAAATTGTTAGTATCGACTTTCGATACTTCCGATTAATCTCTTATTCTGCATCATGATTTCGTGAGATCCAAACCCCATACCTGCCAAAAATTTAAAAATATCCAGGATGTGTTTATAAATAAGCATGGTAAATTTCCAAAATTCATATCTTCCTACCATCCTCGCGTACATACAGAATTTTTTAAACCAAGTCAAATTATACAACAGCATTGACCAAATTTTTAAACACGATAGAACAAATAAAGAGTAAAATCGCCAAAACGGCAAAAATGTAGAGGGCAAAACAGTTCACTCAGCAGTTTCTCGTAACCATCCCGTTTTCAGCGTTGGCATAAAAAAATCTCTGTGCGAGAAGCCTCGCATATAAAAAAAAAGTAGCCAGAATAAACGAGCTTGTTCAAAATATATGTAAGTAAAAAAAGGTGTCAAGAAAAGTGAGGGACAGAAAATGAAGGGAGAAGGAGGGTTAAAAGGGAATGGTACATCGTGAAAATTTCGTGCATAGAATCGGAAAGATCAAGCGTTTAAGCGGTAGCCAAATGTGCAGGGGATAATGCGATCCTGCAGCACATACTATCTCGTGCAAGGTGATACGACTAATAAATTCAAACGAGTATTACACCGGCTATACGGGAAATAAAAAGCCGCACGGTAACGATTTCCGACGAGATAGGGTAATCATAAATGGAGAGAAGGAGTAACAGAAAGATACAGAGAGAGAGAGAGAGAATTTTAACAGGAAGGAGTAACCACGGAAGGTGGGGACAGAAGAGAGCAGCGGTTTAAATTTTGCGGCTTTCTATGTGTTAAAAGGGCGGCTTGGTTGTTCCCCGAGATCAGCCAAACACTGATATCGCTGCAAAATTACGATAAAGCCGTGCATGCCTGTGGCTGTTTCTTTCTCAATCTCTCTTTCACTCTCTTTTGCTCGCTTTGCCTCGTTCGCACGGTGCGTACAGTGGTAAATGTGCGAACAGGGACTAACGACGTGGACGCCGCGTTACAGGATACTTGAACGATACTCTATCGAGTTTGTTGGTAAACGTCCCGATAGATGGACATGTCCCAATAGTTGGACAATTTTTGCTATATTATTTTTAATATTTGAATTATTCATTTCTCAATAAAATCGTATGGATTATTTTTCATATACAAAGAGGTTTATTTTTCATAGCTTTAAGGTGATATGGTCATGGTATCGTTTATTACATATTTTGTTAAAATTTTTCATAAACTTTCTTTACCGTCGTATGTACATGTATGTCAATTTTTA
>JAPYYW010002891.1:0-17695 GCA_030522545.1 Cremastinae sp. A BG-2022a
TCATTAATAATACCTCCCTAGGAATATCATATCAAAAATTCATGTAATTCTCTAGTGTCTGCATGTGTTAATTGCTCAAATGAATACTCATAGCCCATATACGGAGCGAAATTACACCGTGTAAATTTGTCATTTTCAAATCTATTTATCTTCACAGAAAGTTCGACAACCTATATAAATTTTGTGCTTATTCGAAAGCTAATTTTATTTTCAATCGAATCGTTATTTTTTCAGGCAATTCTCCAGACTTTGACATTCCGTTACAACCCCCTTAAATAAATCGTTGTCGAAAATCGAGAATTCAATGATCGATAAAATAAGTAAAAAATCGATAAAATATGATATATTTTTTGTTTTTTTTTTGTAAAAGTAAATCGTATTTATTGGAAATGTGAAAACTAATATATCGGAACTGAATAATTCGCCGAACTCGCTTTCATTAGAGATGCCGCACGCGTCAAGTTTTCACGCTTTCACCCGTGCACTCGAGATCGAACATTTTCCCAAAGGGTGAAAAAATTGTTAAACGCTTGTATATGTAAAATAATAATATTTCTTGGATTCTTGATCTTCGTCTAATAATTGACCGCATGAATTTATAAACGCGGGAAGCTGAGCAGCGCAGATTTCTTTTTAATAACTTTTTCGCAATTTTATATTAGATTATTGAGAAATTATTCAAACTGTTATTCAATAAGAATTTCTTAAAAATCACCGCAGTGCGTTATTTTTAAAAAAAATTTCAAATTACGAAGTTTCATAAAATTCAACGAATTTTCATTGCACAATTTTCTATTTTATACAAAAAAAAATGAAATTCGGATATTACCAAATTTATGGACGTTGCATACCGAATTCCCGAATCGTTTTTTTAAATATCGTATGAAAAAAAAAATGAAGACAACACGCACTCGCCTTTGCAGGAGATATGAAGCGATGAAACTGATATTTCAAAATCAACTTAATCTCCATATAAGCGTGAGGAAATGTACTTATATAATCTTACGCTTTATTGAACGAAATAGGCCGTTAAAAAATAAATAAATAAACGAACCCGCGAGATCCAGGAACAAAAGTTTATAACCATAAGTCTTATACATTCCAAAAGTAGTTTTCATGCGTTACGAGAAAAAAAGATTATTTCGCTCACATTCTAAAAAAATACGAGTCTATATTTTATCATCGATATTTTACGAATATTGTTCGTGTTACATGTTACTAATAAAACGTGTAGAAAAAACGTGAACGGTTTAATTTTTTTTTTAATTCCGTCGCGCTCAATTAATCCTCATCAATTTTTTCTTTATTGATTCGTAGCATAAAATGTTTCGCAGCCTCGCAACAAATTTTTCAAACGCCTACTTTGTTTCGTGTTTTTTTTTCAATATGATTTAGAACGTGGAACGTTTCAGCAACGATAATGGAATGAGGGGTACCTGCCAATAATTATGAATAAGTAATCCACGAACGCGAAGAATAATTTTGCACTGATAAAATTTTATTTTGCCACTATTTTAAGACAGTTCTACTATGATTTTATGGTGAATAATGGTTTTCTATAAAATTTCTTGAAAAATTTTCACGGATATTCTTTAATATATGGTATTCAAGTGTGTGTACATTTTTGAAAAGCTTTACCATTTAGAAATCGAGAAATTTATTTTTTTTTGTTAAAAATCACAATTTTTAACAAAAATGTTCGATAATAAATATGTCGATTTTTAGATGCTATAGCCTTATAAAATTTCTCGCCAATCTTTGTCAAAGAAGGCTCATCTGGTTAAAAAAAAAATTATTTTACACGGTGGAGACATTTTCCAACAGACCGTTGCGAGAGAATTATCTTGAAAAGGTGAAATTATCTTATCTTCATGAAACAATTTCAAAGAAAATTTCATGAAAATCTGTTTCACTACGCAAGCAGATCAATAGCTTAATTATACGTAAAGTGTGAAATGTTTATTGTTAAAAATGGCGACTTTATCGACTCATCAAAGTAGTTCGATCCTTAGTACTTTGGGCATGTTTTAACTGCCCCGTTCGCGTATTTTCGCGTCGATTTTTAAGGAGACTGGTTACCTTAATCAAAATATACAGAACTTGATGAAATTATATAGGCAATAATAATCTTTAACGCAAAATATTATAACACTGTTTTTTAAAATATTTTTTTCTACACAGTTCTCAAGTTATCGAGCATCAAAATTGCATCCTTATACACAGGGTGTATATATGAGCTATTCCACACCCTTTCGATCACTTTTAGACCTGATCCCTTTTGATTTTGCTGAAACTTTTTTATCATCAGAAAACCTTTCTGATAATTTTTCAGATTTTTTCACTCCATTCAAAAAAGTTATGAATTTTTGAAAAAAATGCTCTTTTTTTTAAATAGCCATAACTTTTTCAAAAATTGAGTTATCGGGACGTTTTTTTTTGAAATTTTCGTTATTAGATGTACTTTTTAATAAAAAATAGATCAAAATTATTCATATCTTCATGGATTTTTTTTGAGTTTTTTTTGAAAAAGAAAAACAAAAATTTCTCGATGATTACCATTTTTAATTTTTTTTTCTATTTTTTATAAAAAAAACTTTGACCGTTTTTACGAATCCTCAAATTTTGTCAAAGTGGTGTTTTTTCGATATCTATTTTAAATTACTTTTAAGATAATCCGACAAAAATTAATATTTTAACGTTCTTTGATGGAGTAGTGAAATACGTTTTAAATGCTGATGTTAAGATATTCATTGTGTGAAATTGTAACTTTTAACACGTGATCTTATAAGAAGTCACAAAAAATGCAATTTTCAAAGATAAATATCTCGATTTCCAGACGATGAATGTTATTGAAATTCGACCACTATATAGTTGGGTATATCATATTAAATTCGGTGTATGCTAAATTTTAGCGAAAAAAGTTCAAAAATAATTTTCACGTAGTAAACACGTAAACCTCCTGAATATATATTATATGGCTAAATACGATATAATTCTAAATACCTAACAACCAAATCCTTAATTTTTTCATTCTCCAATTTTAGTTGAAAGCATGCAGCCAAATTTCATAAAATTCAGAACTTTTTAAAACTCCCTAAAATTTTAATATTACTAAATACATTATATGGATAAATACGATAAAATTCTTAATACCGAAAAACCAAATCCTTTATTATTTCGTTATCTAATTGTACTTAAAACAATGCAGCCAAATTTGATAAAATTCTGAACTAAAACTCCCTAAAGTTTTAATATTACTGAATATATTGGGTTGGCACAAAAATAATGGAACACCTTAGAAAACATTACACTGTCCTTTTTCTCATTTATTTTGTTTTCGACTATATTCTAGAATGTTTTAAACCATTATTAAGGTATTATATACTAATGGAGATAATACATAATTGGTATATAAGATAATACATTAAGCCTTTTGTATAATAAAAATAATAAAATATATGAAACGTAAACTAAGTGTCTCATTACTTTTGTGCCAACCCAACATTACATGGATAAATACGATATAATTCTTAATCCCTTAATGTTTAATTCTCTAATTGTAGTTAAAAGCATGCAGCTCGATTTGAAAGACATATACCTTAAATTAACTAAATATATTTATTCCCTTCGCCCTGGTCGTCCGCTTAGTCGATTCGACCAAACTTATTTCTCAGTGCTAAACAATAAGGCAAACAATAAGGGTGACACGATATACAGAACGTATATATAGGAAACAGGGTTATCTGATAGAGGGGGGTATGTAAACAGAAAACGTACGAATATAATCTCGATCTCGTGGCTTTTAGCGTAAGTAGGCTAACTGGCGGAGACGTCGTGACGGTATAGAACGGATATATATATATATATATATATATATATATATATATATATATATATATATGCGTACGCCCATTTACGTGTACAGGAGGCAACGGAGAGGTACGTGCATGAACACAGGCAGAAGTCCACTGCAGGCGCTCTTGACTTTCTCGAGCGAGCCCGCGAGACTCGTTCCCCGCGCGATCCTGCGCCGCGCGCTCTCTCGACTTTAGTACGCGCACACGTGCGCCCAAACTTTTTTACGCGCGCGAACTTCTTGTACGTGTGGTATACACGGATTAATACACAGTCGTACTCTTAAATAAAGTAATAGAGAGCGCGTTCACTCTCACTTACGAGACGAGCCACGTCGTCGGCTCCCAGGCCCGTTAGTCCCACAGTACATTCTTCACTCGGCTACCACAAGGTAACCATAATCTCGCAGGTGTACTTCTCAATTCTCCGCACAACACACTTATCTTTCTCCTTACCGTACCGTACCGTACCTCATCCGGGTCGGACGTGAACCTGAAAGCAACCTGAAAGAAATCTTTTTCTTTGCGTTTTTTCGACAACGGATATATGTATCTGATTTTTTTCTCTCTCTCTCTCTCTGCGCAAACATTGACAATTCTTATTTACTTTGCATAGGACGTTCTTTTTTTTCATTTTTAGCAAATTTTAGAACATTTTTCGTTTCTTTTTATTGTCAAGGTATGATCATTGGATTTAAGGTAGTACAGTCGCAAAACCGTGTGTTCAGACAGATTTTCTTAAAAATTTGCACAGGTCTTCTTTAATGTCATATGAAAACATGTGTCAAATTTGACAAAGCTTGACCATCTAGAAATTGAGATATTATACACTGAGAGAAATCATGATAATGGATTTTATCATAAAGTGACAACTATGTTGATTATCTTATAAGTAAATATATGTTTATGTTTATAAATATATGTTTATAGTAAAATAAAGTATATTTAGGATAGAATCTAAACAGAATATAAAATTAGTTCCATAATAATTAGTATGATTGTCACTTTTGTATAGTAAAATTTATCATTCCTTTCTCTCATCAGTGTACATTGAAAGTCGTTGCTTTTTCGAATCTCTCATAAGAGTCCATGTTAAAAGTAACAATTTTTAAAAATTAATATCTAAGTAACTACATGGTAAAGCCTTATTAAATTTTGTAAACACGTTAACACAATGCTATATAACGAAAATCTGTGCAATTTTTTAATAAATTCTATTTCAAGAAATTTCAACTGATGATTTTACATTTAGGTAACACATAAGGACAAACTTTTGAATAGACTGTCTCAGTTGTACTACCTTAAGGTAAAACCGTGTTGAGACAGATTTTCGTAAAAATTTGTACAGATCTTCAAGGTAGTTCTATCAAAAAAGCGTTTTCTTAGAATTTTGTTAAAAATTTGTAAAAACCTTCTTTGACACAATGTACAATTGTATATTAAATTTAAAGATATTTCGCTACGTAGAACTCGAGATATTTATTGTCAAAAATCATCATTTTCTGCTGCAGTCTCCCATAAGAGCACGTGTCAAATATAGCCATTTTCAATCCTAAGTATCTTGAAATCTAGATGGTGAACCGTCTTAAAATTTATAGCATAGCTCTTTATTTTACTTCAAAGAATCTTCCTCAAGTTTTTTTAAAAAATCCTAAGATTATGATTTTTTAAATTTTCATACATACATAGCAAGTACAAGTCACCTTGGATGACCTTGAATTTTGAGTACGTTGTTCTTAAAATAATTTGCAACAACTTTTCTTAATAAACTTACGTTAAAAAACCACATAGTATGGAGATAAATTGAGATAAAAACTTTTGATTTGACTGCACCGATAGAACTACCTATATATATGGTTTTTTTAAATATTTAAATTTTACATACACTTTAATACAATACTGAAGAAGATCTGTATAATTTTTGAATAAACTCTGTTTCAAAAAATTTCAAGTGATGATTTTACACGTAAGGACAAAATTTTGAATAGAGTGTCTCGGTTACCTTATACAAAAAATAGACACGGCTAGGATAAAAATCTATTGAAAAATAAGTTCCAGTTTATTCTGTAATCGAAAACGTTTGTTTTTTTATTCCGACAAATTTTTTTTGAAAACTTCGTTGTTGAATTTTTTGTTTATTCTCATGTTTTGGGCAACAGATTTATTTGATTATGTTTTTTTTGTAAATACTATTGAGCGTTCATACTATTTACATCAAACCTTTTTTGCTCGTTTCAAAATACATACGCTACTTAATTTTTAAAAATAATATAATTAATAAACATTTATTTTAAAAATGTTGTTTTATTTTGTAATCGTAAACTCATGTTTTTTTTCATACTGATAAAATGCTTAAAATTTCAATTCGTAAACATTGTAACTACAAAGAGAGGAAAATACATTAATTGTAATTGGTATTGATAATAAGTGTTTTTCGTCACGACACTCTTACTTGTCGGATCGCGTATGCCAGCTTTTCTCCAGCTCTGTATGGAACAAGCAAGAGCATTGAGTCGCGTTACCGGAAATCCTAAACGGGGTAAATAGCGGAACGTCCTCTACAGTCTTTCTCGATGTTTCTGGTGATTTTTTATTCGCGTAATTAACAAATTCTTCGACGTAAAACGTAAAATCGCAGTGTACAAACATCTGAATAATTTTGTTATTTTTAACTTTCATTAATAAAATTCGCTTGTGTACAGTCGTTAAAAAATTTTTTACCAACAATTTTAATTTGTTGAAGTATCGAATATAATTAAATCCTCCATTTTGAATTCTTGCTGATTTTCCAATGTAATTATTGAGTCGTGTATACTCATTTATTTTTCTCAGACCAAAAGGTTTGAACAAAAGACGTGACTTCACAGTCTTTTTGTCTTCTCCATTTTCTCATTTTGTCCTTTTGTGCAAGATGTGCATTTCCATCTTTGTCAGTTTTCATTTTTGTTTTTCCGTGTGCAGAATACCTTTTTTTCACACTTTTCTCTCTTTCTCTTCAAAAGAACGTGCGAATCTGACGATCGACGACTTTTACCTTCGTTTCTCTCTTTTTCGAAGCTGAGACACAGACGTACCGAGACTTCGATTGACGCACGAATTATTTGAAAATTCATCCCTCGTAGTTGTCGCTGATCACGCGCTCTCTCGTCTACGTTCTTCCAACAGGCTAATGTATGCTCGACAAATATTTTCACGATGCAATTATACGTGTACTGTAACTACGAAAGCAGTATGTGACGATCGAATTGAGCAAAGACAATAAAAAAGATTAAATGCAGATTGAGGTAAACGTCCCAATAGTTGGACAGCTAAGGGTTTTCTCACTTTATCTTTTTTTTTAATATTCAAACAAAAAAATTTATTTCAAATTCATATCTAAATTATTATCTGACATTTTAGCGATCCAAAATACATTTTATATGTTAATTTTCAACAATATTTCTAGTAAATAAATACTTAAATGTTTAAATATGTAGAATGTCCCAATGGTTGGACAGAAAATCGACCCTGTCTCTAGGGCTGAGCGAATTTGTTCCAATAAATTAACGTTATGAAAAATAAACTTCATTGAATATGAAAAATAATCCATATGATTTTATTGAGAAAAAAATAATTCTCATTAAAAATAATATGGTAAAAATTGTTCAACTATTGGGATACGTTTACCTTAATTCAGAAATCGTTTTGTTAAGAGCAATCGCAACTCTTCGACGAAATGTCATTCCCCAAAAAGTGGAATCACAAAAATCTATTTTCCAGATTTCTCAGAAAAAGAAATAAATGCATTTTGCATCGAATATGAAAAATTATTATTTTTTCTGAATACTTTTCAATGTCAGTTCTACCACGTAGGAATACTTTGATACGTGCTATGGATAAAAATGAGTAGTTATTGTTAGACGTTCCAACTTTATTCATATAATGAATAAGAGTTGGATTTTTGAACTATTGTGTATAGTAATTTGGTGAATTCGCGCTGCGCTTCAAACAAAATAGCCCCAATAATGTTTGCATGCACTTCATTCATTTAATTTTTTTGTAAGCAATAAAATTATGAAGATAATTTTATGCCATCTTGAACTTTTTAGGAAAAAATTGTCAAAGTTAGAATCATATAAGATTTTTCATAAGTTTATTCTTGTTATTAATAATGAGACCTATGACAAATAACGTTCGTTACTAATACGAATTGTGACCTAGAGAGATAATATAGAATAAAAAGGAGAGGGAATCGTTTTTCCTCAATTAAGGTAAATATTTTAAATTCCAAGCAGGAGAAAATAATCTAGGATAAAAGCAAAAGAAAATAATCTTCTCAAAAAACATTAACACGTAATAGAAAAACGTGTGTACGTTCTAATGCCTAAATAAATGGTTTTCTTAAAATGAGAAATCCATTAAGTAATAGAAGACTCTCTTATTAGTTTGATCATTATTGCATACTCGTTGTAGAATGCGTAATAATCTTTTTATTATCTATAGATTTTCGAAATTTTTTTGAAATTGAACTAATGGAATGAAAATTATTGAGATATTTTATCTACATTATTATTTTGCAATTATATAATTTTGAAAAACATTAATAGTTACGGATCGTATAGGCGTAAAGAAGTAACACGACAAAAAGTTTTTTTTATTACATTTTTTACACTATTACAGCTTTTAATATAGTTCATTTTCGTTAAATCTTGTCCTGTTGAAGTAATTATTATTTTATAAGGAGCTGTGTCATGAATTTTTTTTAATACATACATAATATTTCTTAAGAACTGTTTTGAAGTTATTTTCGTGGATATTCTTTATACGTTTAACACTTGATCAGATTAGTAAATCACTGAACTTTAATTTTAAATATCTTAAAAATTGAACGATAAAATAACTCGAATGATAAAAAATTAATGTTTTGTCTTTTTACAAAGTATGCCAAGTGAAAATTTTTTTTTAAAGAACGGTCTCAATTATCGAACTACCTTTATCTTTGACATACAAAAAACGTATCTTCCAAAATCCTTAATTGAACTGAAGAAGCATTTGAAATCAATTTTAGAGTCGTATTTTCATGATTGTCTTTGAGTATCAGCCAATTAAAACAAATCACGCACATTTCGCGTGATGAAACATTTGTCTATACTTGTACATGAGTATATATTTTTTATGATGAAGTTTAATGCGCGTCCGATCTATCGGTTCGATCGACAGGAAAATTTCTCAGTTGAAGAAAACGTGAGTCATTTTGACTTACGATCTAACAAGGGAAACACACGGTACGTCTTAATTCTCCTCGCACTCACTGGTCACGTCGTCAAAAGAGAATAAACAGAGGCTAATAGTGAGATCAAAAATAAATTGTTCAATTATAAAACACTGACAATAAATCGAATATACGATAAAGAAATGACAATAAATCGAATATATTTTTGACAACCCACCAAAAAAAACGTGTCTCTTGATCAGTGACTCGCCACTTGTCAAAGGAAATGTCAAAATGGAAGAATAAAAAATCGCAAGGACGAACTTTTGTTGTATTTGTCAAAAAAAAGACTTCGCATGCGTTGCGTGAGTGTAACTCAGACGTAGCAAGGATGGACGATTAGCGCAACAACCTGTTCGAAATCATCGAATGTGCATTCTCCGTTGCTCGTCTCGTGTCCTACATTCAACGAAACCTGCTCCCGTAGAGATTGACGGTCATTTTAATCTCGAATTTGTATATAATCTTTGCAAATGACTATAACTCCACGATTTAAAAAAAAATCTTCACAATGATCCAAGATATCGATGATAAGGCAAGAATTTTCTTTCACAATTTTTCTCTATTAAAGAGGTATTATCGTTATTTTGTATACTAGTCACACGAGATACTATTTGGTTGAGTAAATCGATTTTTTATCAAATATACTAATTTTGAAATGTAAAATATAAATGTGATACAAATAGTTAAAAAGTGATTTTCATTTTTAGGTTATACTTTGACTTGGATTCACTCACGTATATAAGTGTCATATCTGATATTATATGTATTTTTATGGTATATAATTAAACCTTACACGTTAATGTATATGTGATATATTTTAGATTATTTGAAATTTTACTCCAAATATATTTTTTTTTCGATCAAAGAGTGGATGCTAACAGTTTCTCATATAATATTTATTTGTCTTATGTCATACTTTGTCGGGATAATTTTCGCTTATTTTATCGATAATACTACTTGAAATTTAACCATCGAAAAATTGGATTAATACTTTATATCGTAAAAAAAATTCAATGGGAAAAATTCAATTTCGTACTTTCGTTCACACCTCCTTAAAGTATACGTGACAGTAAAATTTGTAAATGAATGCCTAACGAGAATTGGAAAAAGAAAAATAAAAATTCATGAAGTATTTTACTGTAAATATACTTGATATACAGTATATTATTTTGATATGTATATTGATGTGTCCAGAGAAAAAATTTGTTGAAAAAACGTGTGAGGGTGATTTTGATTAGTGAAAAATTTAAAGAGCGCGTCCGAGAGGCGTATTTAAAAACATAAACATGCACCGAGCGGTTGAACCGGTCCTGAAAGAGTCGCACTTGGATCTAGCTCAAAGAATGCCCAAGATATTTCTTCACATTGCCTGGGCACAATTTTATAACGTGACACATAAAGAATTTTAATAAGAAATAAATATAAGGTTGCGGCTCTATTCCAGAGGTGAAGAGCACGTTCCAATTGCTGAGTTTCACACCGTGCTATGAACACGTTTTATATAGTATACCAACGTACATGCACACCTGTTTTTGCTCTATGATCGTATAGAAAATGTATTAACGATGTATCAATATCACTCTCGTTTGAGAGCGGATTTCTTCAAACGCGTAATTATAGTACGTATATATATACATACTGGTAAATTTATATACATAAACACATAGTTGTCGCCCTTGATAGGATCGTTCAACGAGTCAGAGACCTCAATCGAGTTCACCAAACATTACCACAACTTTTTTATACACCTTTTTTTCTTTCTTGAATCAATTTTTTATCGCAGAATCCTTATAGACCATCGAACTTTGTGTTAACTCTCGATATATACATCAGAAGTATATTAAATAATGTACCTCGTAAGATTTTAATTTCTTTTTCTTATTTTCAAATTAAATTTATCAAAAGTTGGGACCTTAAAAAATTTCACTTTTTACAAATAAACGAATATGGTTGTGTAAAGAAATTTTTATTGTCTTACGGTAGTCTGATTCACACTTGAAAATTAATTTTTTTAGGAATTACATGTAAATGTCTATTTACACTCAAAATATCAGAATTAACGTAGTCGTATCGCTACAGACTAGTCAGAAAGCCACGAACCACTAATTACAATCGTTTATAAGAAAAATATAGAAACCATTTGAAAAAATAGGAACCTTGGAAGATATTGTGCATCGTTGATGATTTTGATATATAATTTCAATATCAGAAAATAGTTATCAACAGTTCAAGTAGTACTCAAGCCCTACTAACCTCAAAATGTCAAAACGTCACATTCCTGATCAAAACAGGAAAAAAAATGTGTGTACTCATCGAACTCAATAGAAATAAAAAACTTAAAGATACGTAGAATATATTAGGCTTAATTGCAGACGCATTGAAGTTTTGCAGTTATATACCAAACTTTCAATATCATTGATATCATTTCAATATCAGTGTTCGAACAAAAAAACTCATAGTCAATAACGGTTTTTACAAAATATACGTTGGTCTATGATCCCACTTGTTTGTCTAATTGAACGTAGACTTTCAATTTCTGGCTATTAAAGAGATAACTATATACATACGAGAAATTCCATCTCAAATCAACGACAATATTTTTAAAATATATTATTGTAGATGCAAAATGAAATATACATATATGCCAATTTTTAGTTGAAATAACAATAAATTTGGTTCTTTCAACAATATTTTGAATTGAATTGATTAATTTTATATTGTACTGACAACAACTTCATACATTTTAATTTACAAAATAAAACTTTAGATGTATTTCACCGCCCCGCCACGTTGAGTCAACCAACATTTGGTAATTTCAACAAATTCTTTTTATCAGTGTATCTTTACGCTTACCGATGTTTCATAAAATTCTTAGAATATTTATAGCTTCTATATAATAATGAGGATAGATACTTATGGCATTGATACTTTATTCTATATCTATAATAACATATTAAAAAATTAAGAAAATCGAACGAGTCGTCGTTAAATCGTCATTGAATTGAGACAGAATTGCTTATATATACTTTTGAACACAAATGTCTGAAAAATTCAAATAAAGTAAGCATTTATTACATTGTCAAAAATGAAAATGTCGAGACTAGAAGAAAAAGAGACATAGAGAAGAGAATCACATTTCATTTCTTAACTGCAGTCATTTCGCAAGAGTATCAATGATTTTATGGTCGCAACAGGTGAGAATACATGCGCAAGCAAAATAAAATAATAGTAATAATAATGAAATAAAGGTAATAACAATAATAATAACTACAGTATGGGGACGTACTATTGTTATTACACTATTTATTATTGTTATTATTATGATACTATTATTATATTCTATTACTCCGTTTATGTGTTCACGTTGCGAGATCGAACGAGAGGTATAGAATATTCTGGGATATCGCGTTTCAGAGTTACATCGAGCGCTTCGAAAACACAGCGAGAGGGTTTCCGTCGTTTATCCGTCCGTGGAAACCGGCGATATAAAAAAAATCGGCGACCATCGCATCGGGTGAACGAACCAAGTCGCGAGAGACCGCGAAGCTTTCGCTTTCGACAACGCGTTCGATTTGTGCAGAATATGGAATGCACCGCATTTGAATAAATCGTAATTGAAATCCCATATGTGTCTCGTCGACGAAGAGAAAAATATATATTGCCTTATTGTAACAGAAAAATTTTTTTCAATGAAAAAGAAAAAGATTTTAATCTCTTTGATATATCATTTTGTATTCCAATAATTTTATCGCCGAGATCTCGCGAGTTTAATTGCGTTATATTAAAGATTTATTTCGAGACTAATTTTTTGTGCGACTCGAGGCAGAATAATTTGATATATTTTAGTGAAAACATTTACAGGCAATTTTAATAAATATATTCTTTACATAATAACGGAAAAAATGGTGATTTTTCTCGACGAGTTTAATTGCTTGAATAACTTTGTGATTTTTTTTTCTATATTTTTTTAATGATAGATTATTACTTTTCTCGTTTTTCGCTCTCACGTTGTAGTGAGTCAACGAGGAATTATCGCAGAGAATAATCAATTTTACGCGATTATTTCAATTCTCACCGAGGCTCGTTATCTGCAAATTTTATCAATCACATTTTATTTCTCTTCTCGCTCCCTTGCACTGAATATCCGCTGAAAAATAACTCAACGCCCGATTTTTAATAAATGCCCATGGATCGTGAGATTTATTCCCGGGGTTAACAGGAGATCCTGAGCCAGATTGGAAGTTTGTAATTATTGTTATTGTGAGTAACGAGGATAAGATAAAGTGTGAGACGCAAAAAAATTTCACTGGTTCAATTGTAAATTTAATTATTCTTGTATGTCAGGTTAAGTGAACTTTTAAATATTTTTTTCACATATAAACAAAATTTTAAATCATGAGATTAAAACTTTTACAGATAATTTATCGAAAAATGTTAACATTCTTCAAGCTTGTATAAAAATGAAAAAAACTGTATAAAAGTGACTATACACTATATTTATTATTATAGAACTAAATACATTTTATTGAAATCCTGTCTTAAATATATTTCGTATTGTAATAAAAGTATATTTATTTGTACAATGGTTAGTATATAGTATATGTAAAATATTTGTCACTATGTGATGAATTTTACATACTGACGTGATTTTTCTCAGTATATGGTAACCGATAGATATTCAGTGTTAATAATTTTCATTTTAACATGGGCTCTTATGAAAATCTACAAAAATTAAATCTTCCAATATATAAATATCTCGAATTTCACGTGATGAAGTTTTTTTTAAATTTTATTCACACTTACCTGTGATGCTAATGAAGAATGTCGTGTTTATCTAAATTTTAGAGAAATTATTGTTAAAATCGTTCCATTCAAGTACAACCTTGAGTGAAGAAATATTAAGGGGTTGAAAACCGTAGCTGCATAGACAAATGCACTCAACGTTGAATGACGCAATTCGGAATCTCTACTTGCGGGAATGGATCATGAATCATCGTGGCATAATTTTCTCTCGTCGTTATACGCGACTTTTCCAATCAAAAGGTCTCGCTCAGGATGAATGAACGTCCAACGTTTATTCGTTTCATTTTTCTTTTTTTCACTATCCTATAAATTAAATGCCGATCGACAATTTATGACTGCAAACAAGGTGCGTGCAGTAATCAGCGTGAACAAAAAATTGTTGATTTTAGATTCCAATTAGCATACCTAGATTTTTTTAGAGATAACCTAGGATGATGTAGAAACCTTTAAAGTTATCTTTCAATAGACAATTCCTTTCCAAGTTCAAATATTGCCATATTTTATTACTCTGTGGCAATATTTAGGAATTTTTTGTTTTTTTTTCGTGTAAAAAATCGTGATTTTATCATTTTTATGATTCATTCAATGGTTTTTATGATCCATGGTTATGGAACTAGGACGAAGAGTCATGAGGATTTTATAAGGACCCAGTAAAATTTTTGGATAGATTGGTCTAGCTGTTTAAGAACCTGAATTTGCTATTTTAACACTAGACGAAATATAATTTTAAAATGGTGAAAATGAAATGAATGAATTCTTATCTAACATACATTAAAGGAAATTTTTTAGATAATTGTTTGGTCCTCAGATATATACAAAAAGTTATGTGCCAGTCTATTCAAAAGTGTAGTCGTATACGCATGTAAAAAATGTAAATTCATCCCTTGACAAAACATTCTTACCTTGAATGATCTTTAATTTAGTATGTTATTCTCTAGAGTCCATTTTCAACAACTTTTCTTCATGAACTTATAAAATCACAAATCATTTTGAACGTGAGAAAAATTTGTTTGATTTTACCGTCACAGATAAACAATATCATGAGGTATTCAGTCCGTTTTTTGGAGTTAAACGAATGATTAATTAAAAATTATTAATGATTTCATAATGGTTTCTAACGTTGCTCGAAATTCGTGAAAAACGATTTATTTATACAATATTAAGGAAATATAATTGAAAAATTATTTCATCAACGACTTGGGGATAGCTCTCGAGAAGAAAGTTTTGATAATTTTCGCCAAAATAGTATACAATTTTTTATTTCTTCCGTTTAAGATTTGGTTCATTATGATTGGCATCTGTTAAATAAGTAAATTTAAAAAAACGTTATTCTACATGAGACGCCGTGCATAATCTAATTAACAAAATCTCGACTTTGAGAAATTGTCATTAAAAAACGGAAATGATAAATTTTGACGAATTTCATAAAATGAAACTTTCATTGATCAATGGTTGAACTACCTCAAGTAAGAAATCTTGTCAAAAAAAGTTGTCCACGCTGTGAGTTTCGAATGTAAGAATACAAGGACGAGAAGAAGCACGTGTCGACCAATTTTGAAACTCGCTTTCGTCGCAAAACTCATACAGAATCTGCCTGCACACGTTTCGCTACGACGTTCGACTTTTACTCCGATTCCCATTTGGATATCGAGGACAAACGGATTCTTCGATTGTACATACGAGTGAAGACGCCGCGACGTCGATCCGAGACACGAGAATTTATTTTTTCCGATTTGGGAATATGTCAATAAAGTGATTAAGAAATATTGTCAATATTGCTGATAATAATAATGAAAAAAAGTTATAATTAAAGTGGTTTTATAGGTACAGTCGAATCAAACGTTTTTATTTCAATTTATCTCCATGCTATGTGGTTTTTGAGCTTAAGTCAATTAAGAAAAGTTGTTGCTAATTGTTTCAAGAACAACATACTTAAAATTCAAGCTCATCCAAGGTGATCTGTACTTGCTACGTATTTATGAAAATTAAAAAAAAATCATAATCTTAGGATTATTTTAAAAAACTAAAAGAAGTTTTTTTCAAGTATACAATAAAGAGCTATGCTAAATTTTAAGAAGGTTCACCACCTAGATTTCAAGATATTTAGGATTGAAAATCTCAATATTTAACACGGGCTCTTATATGGGAGAACACTGAAAATTGGGATTTTTAACAATAAATATCTCAATTTCTACATATGGTGAAACCTCTTAAAATTTAATACGCATATGTGTAACATATCAAAGAATGACTGTATCAATTTTCAACAAAATCCTAAATAATCGATAAAACCATATAGAACTACCTTAAAAAGAAAAGATAAGTAAGAAAGACAAAAGGAATATCAAAAATGAATCTCAAAAGAAATTTCCAAAATCGCATCGAATTCGTGAGAATCGTTTAAAATCGAGCAATCCTGGAAATGGAAGATTCGTCGATAATTCATTTTTTCGCCTGACAACGTCGAACACGAGAAAAAACGAGCTCTGATACTTCAGGGACGATGAGTCTCGTAACAGCGTTCGAAGCTTTTTGCGAATGCAAGATATAACTCGTCTCTCGCCTTCGAAAATGTCGCGCAAGTTTTACTAATCAGAGGCAAGCGCGACACGCGCGATTCCTCTTACAATTTTATTTTACTAAGTGAGTTTACGAGTGAATTCCATTCGGTATAGGTTTCTACGTTCGGGAAACGCGGAAGACGAAAATCAAGCGACGACGATCCAAGAATCATATATACGCACTTTTTATCGTTCGTTACCTAAGAAAAAGAACTTCTGTTCAATGATATCATACAATAATTTCAAGTGCGCAGAAAAATCGAGTCAATTTGCAGGTAGTTCGTATAAAATTAGCTTTTAGCTAATGTATCTGAAAATTAAACTCTTTTTTTACCCGAGTATCTGTTTCACAAAATTTTATTATAAAAAAGATCATTCAAAATAGCAGAAAATTTTAGCATTTCGTTAGAGAAATCTCGTTTTTAACAACTTTTATAAAAGTTATGTCAAAAAATCTACGTAAAAAAGAAATTTTCCCTTCCAGTATTATGTTTGCTTATACGATTATTAACACGAATAGATGTTAAAATAAATAAAACCTATAAGATAAATTTACATATTTTTTTGAATAGATTTTCAGACTGACTAAGAAAGTTTATAAATATGTAATTCTTTTCCGATTGTTTTTTGGTTGTATGAATAAATATTCAGAGTTCCCTGCCAATATTTTCACTTTCTTCGAGTGGGCGGTGTATTCGTATACACACGAAAAAGAGGACACAAATTCCATTGCTCATCGCAGATCAAATACTCGAGAAGTTAGCCAAACTTTTAAAGCATGTTTATTATGAAACAACAGGACCAACTTTTCATCTTGACGTGTCGAATCATTGATAGATTTTTCACATTTGAAAACTTATTGATTGCACTTTTGTTTTAAATGGGCTTTAATTTTTTTTATTCTGATTGTCAATAAATAAATACGTTTGTTTCTTGTGTACATCGATAGCTATGAAAAGTTTAAAAAAATGCAGTATGCCTTTTTAATTTACAAAATAACTTAATAGTAATAAATATATAATGTTTAAAATAGTTTTTTAAACAATGTAAAACAAGAGCTTGAATATATAACGAGAAAGAATGTTCACTGCAACAATAAGTATATCGATCTTCTTTCTAGAAACTTGTATATGAGCGATTCCACCAAATATAGCCTCGGTTACACCTCGACCCCCTTCGATTTTTTTTTAACTTTGAGGATACATTTGGTACGTCAAAAAAAA
>JAPYYW010002892.1:0-17695 GCA_030522545.1 Cremastinae sp. A BG-2022a
AAATTGTATTCACGTATTTCATATGGAAGAATATTCTCTCCAAATTTGAACGAATTTTCATCATTTCGTTTTATGTAGCCAACCTCCTTAAGGGGTTTCGGTACCGTTGCCGAAAATAAATGAAGCTTTACATGTTAAAATTATAGGAAATCGAAATTTATTAAGAATACGATGAAAAATTGAAAGAATGTTCTTTGCCACTAAAGAAATTTATATAAATTCAGAAAAAAAAATCATCTACATTGTTTTCGAGTAATCAAGTATTGAAGTTACATTCTTATACACGGAAAGTATAGCTATATTATCTAAAAAATTATATTTCATGGTTCAATTGTTCGGAAAATAATTAGACAAAAATTCTAAAAAAAATTCGTGTTTATGCATTTCATATGAAAGAATATCCTCTCCAAATTTGAACGAATTTTTATCATTTCGTTATGTGTATCGAAACCCCTTAAGGAGGTTCACGCGTTTACCATGTTAAAATTATTTTTCAACTTTTTTTTGCTAAAATTTTGCGTACACTGGTGGTCGAATTTCAATGACATTTACCGTCTGGAAATCGAGATATTTATCTTTGAAAATCGAATTTTTTTGTGAATTCTCATAAGACCCCGTGTTAAAAGTTATTATTTTGCACAATGAATATCTCGACATCTGTACGATAAATCTTTCTTAAATTTTAAACGTATTTTAAAATGCCACCAAGGAACACTAATATTAATTTTCGTCAGATTAACTTGAAAATAAATTCACTTGATGATTTTTGCCTCAACTTTACACGTAAAACGAATACGCGCTGGCGAACAAACGCGCGAACCTCCTTAAATCAATCAAAAAGTAATATTGACAAAAAAAATTGATTTTTTTGTTTCATGTAAAAATGTATTTATTTCAAAATGTATACTTTTGATATTGTTATCGAATTGAAACTTATTTGATTAATTTATAAGTGGAGATAACATATTATTTAATATTAAAAATCAATAATGTGGAGATAACTTTTTGTTATGTTTAGAAGCTAATAATGTTAATATTTAATTTTTTTAAGTAACATTAAAATACGTCGTAATCTCTACGGGAGCGGGAAGCGCGCGAGCTGGAATGGAAATAAAACGCGAGTTTCAATTATGTATCGTGCATAAAATATCACCAGAATTTTTCATTCGCTGGAACCAATCAAAATTATTCAATTGCGAGTGATTAGAAAATTGCATCAATTACGACGAGAGCAATTGATGTACAGCGCAATTTTAAACACTCGTTTCGGGAATATTTCGTATCGCGGATATCGAAAACGAGTGCGAGAGAGATAAACGAAGAAGAGACTATGCTTTACTATTCCTTTTCTTTCTAAAAATGTATGTATTAAAATTAACGTACGAAGTAAAATTGTTAATTCTGACACACATTTTTTTCTCTCGAAAAGAATATCTATTTAAACATTTGAATTTGCCTCGCGATTCGATATTTCTTGTCAAACATATGTTTTTTTTGGTTAAAAAAAACAATAAAAACAAGACACAATAACAGAGCTTTTGGAGTTAACTCCGAAACTAACTCATACGTCGTTAAAATAAATTCAAGTAAACAGTCTTAAAAAAGGAGATTAAAGGTGAAAAACCCTTCAATGCTGTATATTTAACGAAATTATTGTTCATAAATAAAATACAGCGAGGAGTCTCGAACTCACCAAGGCTTTCAAAATCGATAAGTTTTCCAGCAGACATCTTCGCGAGACAAGTCCGTGAGCGTCTTCCTCGTCCTCACTTATTTCAAAGTATTTTTATCCGCGCGAACGAAAATACTCGAGGGAGAAGTGCGCCGAGCGCTTCTCTTTGTGCATGAATAACTTCCCTCCCCCTCCAATCCTTCTTATTCACGGAGAGGATGAAAACGTCACGATACTCGAAAAACTTAACCTCCCTGCGTAGGAGGCTACGCGAAGCGCGGGGGTCGAGACAGAGTACACACGAATAAGCGCGATACTCTCTCGACCAATCTGACCGAGCTGACAACTGATTTTTTCTACTTTGAGTTACGCTTTTATGTATGTATACATATGCTTCTTGGCTCACCGCTCCCACACGTATACGTCTCCGCATTTATATACGAGAGAGAGAGAGCACGACGAGCATGGACTTTCACTCACGTTGAGTCAGCCTTCTCGACTTTACAAGTCCGTTTCTCGAACGGCAGTTCCTCGCGCACACGCGTTATCGTTTGCAGTAGTGGCAAAATATAACAAAAAAATCAAATCTACTGTTCGTACAATAAGTTGCTGGATTTTCAGTACGTGCGGAAACGATGAGGAATGAGCGTGTACTCGCATTCATATTCTTGGGTGAAATTTTTCGACCGAGTTCGACGTAAGAACGGGAGGGACGAAAAAAAATTGAATGCAAAGTGGTTTCATTCGAAACTCAAGGTTCATTGCATGGTTGAAAACATGAGGAATGAAATATCATTCGTGTTATTATACTTTGTATCGAAGCAAAAGACTCGCCCCGCTTTTCTCGTCACGCCGTTGTTTCGTAACGAACACGATGGTGCACCAAGAGTCTCCGTTCTAACCCGACAATCAATACCGTGAAAACTATACGATCAATAAAACGGTTTCGTACTTGGCTCGATACGCATTTTTTCCCCTCCATCTCTCCGTCAAACGCGCCGCGGATCATATTTTTTCTTTGAAAATAATTGTAACGAACGATGCCAGGCGCGTTGAGTTTATTTACTTTTTTATAAATTACAGTCTTGCGTAAAAATTTGATCGTTTCGAAGGAATTACATCGAAAATGGCAATTCATATTATAAATAGAATTTAGCGGTATGTACTACGATCGATCGGTAAATAAATTTCAGGATTCGAACGAAGCGAATCATCGGGCCGCGAGTTCATAATTTCGCGGCAAAATTTTATCCAGTTGGGTTGGCAGCTATGAATTTATTTGGTGGAGCATGGAGGGGGAAGACTCGCTCTTTTGTTCATGTTCGTTTATTGTGCTTTGTCATCCATCTTCGCCGCATCGTTGGACGGAGCGTGATCGCGTACTATCGAAATGTAGAATAAAGTAACTCGTCCGAAATAATGTTCCGTAAGAAAAAAAGAAATGAAGCAAACGTCCTCGTATCTCGTCGGTCTTCGCAAAACTCCCCTCTCGCTCTTGTCTTCCTGCCCGATCGAGAATTCGCGAAGCGATTATGAGCGCGAACGGGGAAAGTGCGTTGCACCCTCTTGTCTTGAATTACAAGCTCCACGGTAGTACCTCAGCTGTTTTTGAGAGAGATACGACGCGATTTTCTGTCCCGTGCCAATTCTCTGGGCAAAAGCAACGAAGTCAGATGGAATCTATAGAATATATCTCTTACTACATATTCTACTATACTATTTAATCCGATTTTAGTACAATATATAGTATATTATTATTGTAGCATGCACTACAATATATGTATTGTGCATTATTTCGGCGAGTTATTACTACAATAATTATTATCTCACTTATTCTCGAATAAATATTACGTGTGATGAGCGCATCGGGGTGTGTGTGTGTTATTTGTGGTGCTGTCGAATGTGCCTGTATGTACTACGTCCTAGGCTTTGCTGATGTTGATAAATATGTACATACTTGTTGTAATTCGTATGTTAAAAGTATAAATATGTGAAAGGGGATTATGAAATGAGAAGCAGAATAATGCGATTGTGAGAGGATATTTATGAGGACGCATGAGCTACATGGAAAATAAGCTACTATTTTCCCATTGAATAATTCAATAAGTCTTTCATTTCCATATTTATTTAACCCCTTATATGTATTTATTATTAATAAGCGACTTGTATAGCGCTTTTATTGTTTCACATATATACATCGTACTATGTTAAATGTACAATACACTATTAACCTGTAAAACAAATTGATTTTTTGGTACTCTTATTTATTTAATTACATATATTATATGAGGGTGATTGAAAATAAAACAAAGTTCTTTTATTTTTTTGGTGGAAACAGGTGGTGAAAGTTTTATTTACACATAAAAAGAGAACGGCCTGTAGAATTTTGAGAGCTATTTACAAAAAATATTGACAGCGGGCGCATTGCATTTCTTCATTTTCCATAAGATATTAAGATGCAAGAACTATTTGTATGTTGAGTAGGTGAGCGGCATTGAGAAGAATGGCAGATGGCGATTTGGAAATAGTGTTAATTGGGCACTATGAGACATCCTCGCAAATGTTCCTCTCGAGCGGTACAAGTTGTCTCGGGAGTAGTGGACGAGTCATTGAATAATGCAGACATTGGCATTGGCCAGAGAGATTCAACGAGAATATTATCGGCGTCTGGGAACAAGCGCCACAGGCATGTACACAGAGAAATGAATATTAGCGGTAATCGGATCCAACGTCTAAACAAAAAAGCCATTGACAATTTCAAATCACTAGGTGATGATTATAAATATAAAAGTCACAAGAAGAGGCATTATTTAAAAAGTCATGGTATATGACTTTTTAAGTATTTAATAAAATTTGCATGTGTTGCAGAAATAATGGAAGAGCTGAGAGAAAAAGATGTTTTGTTGAAAAAAATAAAAAAGAAATATGCCAAGTCGGAAAAAAATGTGCAGCGTGTCCAAATGGAATGTAAAAAATTAAGAGGCCTATTGGAAGAGAGGACCCTTTATCATCAAGACTTGACTCTAATGGTGGAAAAGCTTCAACAGGAGAAAGATAATTTATTGAAAATCGGAAAAAAATTGAATGACGAGAATTTACAATATAAAGAGGATGTTTCTCTCTTAAAAATGTTAATCTATCGTCTGAATGTTGAGATTGAACGGTACCAGGAAAAATGGAGATTATCGAACAAGGAGAAAACTCGATTGAATTTGTCAGGAGAAAGAAGGAGGAAGGAGGAGGAGGAGGGGCAGGAGGTAATAATTGATCCGATGACTGAGAAAAAAAAAATGTCAGAATCTTGGGGAGGAGTCGATCTGCATGCCCTTGGTCCCCTTCTTGAGGCTTATCAAGAAAACTTGGAAGAGAAGGAGAGCCTGATAAAGCAGTACGCAAGTGAAATAAACAATTTTAGCGGAAGATGCAAACAGGTTGTCGCTGAGAACGAAAATCTTCGACTCGAGAGAGAGCAGATAAACTCACGAGTGAGCTTATTATACATCATCACTTTTCAATTGAAATATATAATGAATTATTTGATTAAAGCTTTAATGTTTATTGTATTAAAACTGTGATTGCAGTATGAAAAATGTTGGAGCGAACTGGTGACTCTGAGAGATACTTTGTTAATCCTGAAAGAGCAAAATGAGCTTGTTACGAAGCAACTTGCAGTTGAAAAAATTCAAATACAAGATGTGCGCAATGTATACGAAAAAAAAATAGAATCGTTTAGCCACGATAACGATAAGCTTAAATCCGATTATCTATCGTGTACGACGGAAGTGAGCAATATACGCGGCAAGTATGAAATTCTCAACGAGGCGTATGAAAAAATGAAAAAGAATACGGATAAATCAATTCCTGTGACGGTACACACGTCGACGATCGACGAATGCAAAAGACTATTTGAGCAACTTAAAAATCAATACGACTTGGAGAAGACCAAATTGATGGATCGCATACGAGACCTCGAGGCATCGAATCCTCAAAACGAGAAACAATTGATAATTGTCACCGCTGAGCGAGACCAATTGAGAAAACAGCTCAAGGATTTGGAAAAATATTCAAAGTTTGTCATTTATTTATTTAATAACTAATAACAACAACAACAACAACAACAACAGCAATAATAATAGACAATTGAAGAAAATTAATGATAAAGTGGATATAGATTTATAATAATTAATGTTGCTTTTGTTGTAGGCGAACTCGGCGTAAAGTGGAGAATCTGCAGCGAGCCGTTTTCTCAATTCAAATATCGAGAGATTCTTTTAAGAGGCAACTGACAAAAATGAGGGTATATTCGGAGCAGTTGCTCGCTGAGCAAGAAAAATTGATTGGCGAGAGAGAAGAGTTGCTTACTCTGCTGAATGAGCGAGAAAAAGAGAATGAAAATATTCATCATCTGGGCAATAACATTGCCCACAGAATTGGACATTTAAAGAGCCAGTTGCAGGTCATTTATTTAATGATTTAATTACTTGTACTGTACGCAGCAATTAATTAAATGATCATTATTTGTGTGTGTGCCGGCTTCACAGAGTGTTGAAAAGGGAGCCAAGGAGCAACTGGAGAACGCGGAAAAGCACCTGAGAATACAAGAAAAAGGAGTGGGTCGTCTAAAAACAGATTATAATCGGGAATTGGAACGATTGAAGAATCTCGTGAAACAGAAGGAAGCGATTATTGGCCAATTGCAACGCGAGAAAGTAGCGATTCGTGATAATTTGGAATTGGTTTGGAAAGCGGCAACGAGTGATGATAAGAAAGTCAAAGACGCCCTGAAAAACACTCGAATTTATAATATATAACAAATAATTCCGTTCATTGTCACATTTTCAGTGGAATATTATTTATTATTGTGCATTATCATTGTCGTATCGTCAGCGGTATAGGTATAGCACTAGTCATCATTATTAAAATGAAATTCAAAAAGATGACGCATTTTCTTCCAATCCATACATATTATTATTATACAATAATAAGGAAGTTTAAAAGGCATTATCTTATTATTGTCCTCCTCTCATTGCAATAGTATCGTTATATTGCACACACGTGTTGGATATTGGTGAAATAATGATAATATTTTTCTTATTTTTGAATATCCTATAGTAAAAAAAAGACACGAAGCCCGCCCCTCCAATCGGAATGGAGCGCATTTACTTGATTTCGCCATCAATCTCTCATAAAAAAAAAAAAAAAAAAAAAAAATTCAACGTGCGCTCTGCTTTGGAAATAATGCGAATCATTCATTTCGTCTTGCAGAAATTTTCAGGAATTACCTATTATTAAGTCGATATCACGTCTCGAGAACACGATAAGTTATTTCCGCCATTTGAAATTTTGACATTTTCCTACTTTCGATTCTCGATAAATCAGGCTGAAAAATGAAAACTTGCAACACAATTGTATCAATAAATATATGTGAATAGTTCGGGGATTGTTAAAAAAGAAAAAAATAATTCCTAATTTTCGAGAATACCTCGAGTATTGCAGTTTATCCATGGTGATTATTCGTCGATTATTCGGTGTTGTCGCTCTATCGACTGAATTTGGAATGAGTAGTATATATAGTCAGGTAGAAATAAGTGTCGGGGCGGGATAATTGTATAAAGACGTATGGGGGTCTCATCGGCATCAGGTACGTAGTTTGCTGCGTAATACATATCGAAAAAGATTTCGTAGAAATATTCTACAAGTTCAGTGTCAGCATCAGCTTTGGATAATTTTCAATCATAATAAACGAAAAGTGAAAAGTCTTTAGTGTTTCAAATGTATATAGTATAATGATATCGTTTGAAAAAAGTGCGCATCGCCTCGGTTTTCAAGTGCTCCGAAACGTAGAAGCCCGCTTGCGTCTGCGCAAATCGAGTTAACGCAAGCGGGCTTCAGTTATTGAAAACCAAAAGAACAGAGCTCCGGGGTAAAACTTTGTCAAGGGACTGTAGTAGTACATAAAAGAGAGCTAGGGAGAGTGAGTGGGGATGACGGCAGCGCCTCGAAATTGCGGCGGCGACGAGTTCTCCTAGAGAATAAAGCAAGTGTGGCGGCGCTCGCGACGTATTCTCCGGTGATGAGAGAGAGAGAGGGAGCCAAAATGTCGTCTGCTAAGCGCGTCGTCTGGAATAGTTGGCGTTGGATTGAAAGTACAACACTTAATAGGAGTATTATAATATACGTACTATGGGGATTTGGTGCATCGGGGAAAGAAATAAATATAATGAGAGGATGATTTTTGCTGGTAGCTGCGATGAGATATATTGCGCGGCGTTCTCGCTCGCAATATTTTGTGCGAGCGGCGAAATAAAATAGTGATGGCCTCGGGGCCCACCACCGTTTTCCATAAAACGTCGTCAATCGGTGCGTATAGTGATGTGAGCTGGCTGGCTCTCTCGATCAACGTCTCGTGGCATTTTTTTCTTGTATGCATTGTACGCTCGCCGCCCCGTCCGCTTATTATTATTGTTGCTGCGCGCGGTGCCCCCTTTTGCCCTAAAATCCCCAATCGTATTTCCTCTCATCGCAGCACTAATAAACAATATTATCTTATTGTAATAGCCTCGTCGCCGCCGCCTGCAGTGCCGATGCTACATAATAATACTATATAAGTGCAGTGTGCGTGTGTGTGTTACACGGGACCATTCGCGCGGTCGCAGCCATTCAAGACTGTGTATGTATTCAATCTCATCATCCCCTTTTGTTTTTTCCATTCGCGTTCGCAAAGGCTCCTATGTATACATACTCGCGTTACACTTGTCATTACATTTAGAAAACAAATAATAAGCAGAGAGGTTATTGTGCGCGATTGTGTGTGAGAGAGAGAGCCCCCTCCCCCCCCTCCCTCGTCGTCGTTCATCGTTGACGCCGGGGACGCTCCAATTGTCATACACGTATCAATACGCGGCATAGAGTGCGCGCGCGCGCTCTCATTAACCCCCGCCGCTCCGCCGCGGCGTGTAACACGCCCGCTTATGGTTCATACATACATACATATATAAAGTGCGTATTTATGTACGTACCGGCGTACATGTCACGCCGCATATACATTTTGAAAGTCCGAATAATAATATACGCATATGTTATTGTACAACGAAAAAATCGCTTTTACATAATTATATATATTACTGCGTTATAGAAGCATATTAATAATATCGTGCGTCATTCTCTCTCAACGATGAGGAGAGATATAAAATAAGGGCGACATATTTCTTAATGAAACACGCGCATTATTTTAATATATTATATATGGGGCATTCCACGCCAAATCGGACAGTTTGAAAATTTTTTATTTTTAATTTCCTCCATTTTTTCATATTTTTTAGTACCTACCAAAAAACCCTTCCTGATACATTTACAGATTTTTTTCCTTATTACCCTTTTAAGGGATATCGAAATTTTTATAAAATCGCTCTTTTTTTTGTTATTATTTGCTCATAACTTTTTAAATAATGGTCCAAATTCAAATTTTTTTCTCAAAATTTTCGTTTGTAAATGTACTTCCATTTCACAACTCACCAGATAGTAAGCACAGTAAAATGCTTGATTTTGTCACTCATCAGTATGTAGTATTTTTACTCTTATTTCATCATTTTTAACAATTCAATGATTAATATACAATAAACGATTATTCTTTCTTTGTCTCTGATTCGTTATCAAATATTAACAAAAAAGTAGTTGTATCAGAGTATAATAAAAGTGCAGTAAAATAATAAATGTAATATCGGTTTATCTCTATATGTGCTGGCTTATTTTCAGCAAAAGTTTTATCAAGAAAAGTTGTATGAGATTATTAGGAAAATGAAAATTTTTGAATTTTTTAAAAAAAGTAAAGGAAACTTGTTCAATGTACTTAAATAAAAAAAAGAAAAAAAAAGTGATTTTTGAGTGATGAAACCTCGTATAAAATATTACAAGAAAACTACGTTCTTTATGATAGAAGTACCTTAAAAAAGGAGGAGAAGAAGAAGAAGAAGAATGGGGGGATGAGTAAAAATTCGAATGGAAGGCGCGCGTTTGTGGATGGGCGATGACGGCGCCGTTGAGCGGGCAACCGCGGAAGCTCGGTGCGGTGACGGGTGAGGGCACCCTCGGGGAAGGCGAGTCTCGCGGCCGCCTCGCCGGGTTCGTCTCGTGTCTCGTTCTCGTAGTAAACAAACGCGCGGTGTCGAACGTGTACGCGCGGTTGCCTGATGCCCGACAATCATCGCGTACCTCAATATACGCATTTTATTAACGCCGCGTTAACTGCATGTATATTATTTGGAATTAAATGATAACATAGTATATATCGTGTATGCTCGTGTGTCCGCAATGCCGCTGGCTGGCTGGCTGGCTGGCCTCCTCCCCTCCTCTTCGACCGTTATTTTGCTGGCATCGCTGACACTGGCACAAAATATATTATCCCTCGTTGCGTATATCGCATGTGTGCGCCGCCGCGCGAACAAAAGAGAGGAGAGAATCAACGTAACAGCGAGCGCGTAGCTCATCGTCCATCGCGGCGCGCCGCGCTATTTTCACACAGCTTTTACTGTATACGCGGGGTGGGGGTGGGGGGGGGGATACGAGAGGATAAAACTGGAATAAAACACAATAGTAATATCGTATTCGATCGTATACACGATTGAGACGGAGGAAAGAATATAATATGGTAATAGGGGCGTGCGGGGATGAATCCGAAAATAATTGGATAAGGAGGAAAAGGAGAGAGAGAGAGAGAGAGACGTGTAATTCTTAAAATCTGGAGTTAAAATGATGGCTGACGATTGAATGATTATAAGGTTATATGTTTTTTGAGGATAGGATGTACTATTTCAAATTGTTGTACGCGCAGTGCCGGACAAACGCGAGGATGACTTTTGTTTGGGTGTTAGAGAGTGTCCGCGGGTGAAACAAGTGTCGATATTATTATTATTATTGCAGAGTGCGGGGAGAAGGGAGACGGAGGCGGAGAGATGTTATAACGAGGAAACGATCATTATTTCCGAGGATAAAATGAAACGAGTGCGAAAGTTGTACGCGGACGACGGTATTATAGTGATTATTCAAATGAAAAGGTGAAAAATAATGGATCTGAGCCATGTAACGATGTTTTATTGTTTCGTCGTCGTCGTTGGCCGTTGAGGCGATTAACGCGCGGTGTCAGTGTTTGTTGTGGGCTTGCTGCTGTTCTAGAGGGAGGGATAAAGAAGGAGGCGCGCATTCGGGGATATCATGGAGTTCGAGCTGGACGGTAGTCTCAAGGAGTGGGCCAAGGACAAGCCCTTGAGCATACTGCAGCTGGATCCTGCGGATCGAGCCGTTCTCAGGATTGCCGGTGAGTTCTCATTTATCCCCCTCCCTCCCTCCCTCCCTCCCTTCTTTTTTATACATTTAATACACATTTTCTTTATTATCGATCCCCTGATGTACACAGCACACCATCTCATCTTCTTTATTCTTTATTCGCCCCTCTCATCACATTTACAAATAAAACCTTATTATTTTTATTGTTCATCCGGCGACGCGACAACAAATATTTTTCAATATATTCAATAGACTTATTTATTGTACTTACAAGACACCACCGCGTGCCTATTGAGAGATACACATATGTATATAATATGAAAAGAAAAGAGAAAATGAAGCGAAAGATAATTGCGATGATGATTCATCAAGGAGATATCTATTTTTATCTTTTGGTTGAACGTCTCTTCGTCTCATAATATTCCGTATACGCGGTGTGTATTATTACATACGTATAGAGAACAAAGTATGACTCGTACATATATATTCTTTCCAGTAAGAATATTATAGTATTCTTCTCGATGCGTACTTGTTCTTTTATTATTTCCAAATATCTCCATTATTTTCAACTTGCGCGGCTATTATCAAAAAAATAATTCATGAAAAATGTGCATGCGCAACAGTATATAGATTTTTACTTGCCGAATTTCTTTTTTTTTTTTTACTTTAACAACAAACAAACATTCTTCTTCATCAATATCTTTATAAATTAATCAAGTTATTTTGTAAACGCATAAATACATAATAATTTGCTTGAATAAACATTGGCTTAGCTCTAACGCAACGTTTTAAAATGGTGTCCGCACTTTATACAACGAGCAACAGCGACCGCTTTTTCCTTTTCGACATGTTGCGCAATTCATATTTTCCGATTCTTCTTCTTCTTCTTCTTCCAGGGCGCATATTTCATGTCTTTCATATTTCATTAATTATTGGTTAATTGAGCTTCGTGTCCTTTTTAAAAAGGATATTTTATTGCAAAATTTCCTCTTTATAACAGGTAATTAATATACGTTAATACATGAATTATTTAAATATAGCTAGTTGCGCAGATAACAAAAGTGCTATATCGAGGCGGGATCCAAAAATTCATATTGAAAAATCGAAAAAACTACAACTTTTCCATGAGTTTTTGCAATTTTTTTTATTCCGCCCCCCGAATAATTATTATTTTCGTTATCTATACGGGAAATGTCCCATCGAATGTAGGCTATTAAAATCGAAAAAAAAAACAAAAAAATTATTTCAATTTGCCACATATATCTATCCTTCCCCTTTCACTTTCCACCGAATCAACTTCATTAAGGGTGATTATTTTTGAAGATTTTTGGAAAACGCTGCAAATAGAGGGCAAGGATTATGTTAATATTATACAATTATTCAACAATAAAGTTATGACGTCTTGAAGATTATCGAAAAAATGAAAGGGGGAGGGGGGAGAACGGCTTGTTGCGGCCGCTTGAACCTTTTTCACATTTTGCTGTGTTCTTCTTCTGCTATGCGAATAGTAGTACATACTTTGTACAATAACTTGGCGCATAATGCGGTACTCTATATATCCCCCGATTATTCGATTATATAGAGGTCCAGCGATAAGTATATATTATATACATACTCAACAACTTTTTTTTACGTTGGTTAAGTTAGCCTCGGGAAAAATATCCGTACATTATTATTTGTGTCTCGTTGTGCTAGATTTGTGCCACATATTATGTCGGAAAAAAAAAATCAACCTTATTTCTTTAAGTAATAAACATTTATGAAAAAACGTTATATTAGCAGCACAGCTATTTTTTCGAAAATTCTTTTGTATATGCATTTAATATAAACCCGATGACTTAATCATGGCTCGCTGGAGACCGGAGCGATTTATCTTTTGTCTCATTTCATCTCAGAATCCAAGAAGGAGAAAAATACTCTTCGAGCCGAGTACCGATTTTCTTTTTTTTTGCATATTAAATATTAATAATTATTTGTATTTAATATTATTAATATTTAATATATTTATTTAATTTTTACAATTTTATCGCCTTGCGACACAATCTGGCACAATTTTTGTTACATATTTTTATTTTTAATATCGAAATTTCGGCGTGCCTATATATAACTATATAGTTATATATATACTGTATATATATACAGTATGTATCTTTCATAATTTGCGGGGTAGGCCTCGTCAAAAATGGAATTGCCAAAATTTTAACTTTTGTGTGGCGCAAATTAGCACAATGCAACATTTGCGGGGCGGGGTGGGGGGGAGAGACTTACTTCTCACATCAGACATACCAAGGCTTGTCGCTTGTTGACATTTAAAATAAAAAAAATGCATTGTAAGCAAGACGTATTTTCGTGCGTCTAATATATGCATTTTTCGAGAGTTCGGGGGGTAGCAAGAAATACCGAAGGAGAATAAGTGCTTATAAGTGGGAATTATAATAATTTATTCGAAAATTCGATTCCAGCTGGAAGGATGAACTCTCGAGGGAATAAATTCATATCTCGCGTGTCGTTTTAATATATAGCTCACGTATAGAAGACACACATGGACACATCAGAATAAAAGTGATATCATCTCTGATTTTGTCAACGAGATGAGTTCATGTGTCTCATCATCATCATCATCTTATTGCTTTCGTGTTCTCCATTGCAGCTAAACTCTGCGGCGCTTAACTATTTTTACTTTAAACATGTACCAAACCACGTGTCGTCCACGCACGAATCATTCATTTATATACTAAGAATCATATTTTAATTACATTTTATCTCGAGTTTGTTTTTCATTATTTTGAAAGATAATAAGTATCCTCGTTTTTCATATACATATAATATACGTGCTGGGCAGGGGGGCGTTTAGTTTTTCGAGATGAGATACCTATCGCTTATTGTAATGAATCTTCAAAGAACAACAACATTGAGGGTATTTTTAAATTCTCTGCAGAGATTTCATCGCATTAAAGCTCTTTTATATGTATATTATATACACGGGATGCGAGGAGGGCGAGCGTGTTATGCGACAATCGTCCGATGTTTCTCGTTGTATACTGTATGTCTAACAAATGTGTGTTGTTTGAAACAAAGAGGGATTCTTATAAAATATTTGGGTATTTTATTTGGAAGATAAACATTTTCAACGAGAGATTGTATATACGGATATACGCATGCTCTCGAGACTCAATTGAACAAATGAACGCTTTCTAAACACTTGTTTTCCATCTCTCGATGTTTCAAGAACCATGTCCTCTTCTTCCTCTATATGTAGTATTTTTTTACATGGAGAGCCGCCGAGAAATAAATGATGTGATTTAATTATACACATTCAATGATATGAGGCCGACGTGTACAGTGATTCGACTGAACCTTCAGCAATAACGCATATATATGCAATAGTATATGTTATATATTATGTGCGGAAATATAATAATCCCGTCGGTCTATCTATTGATAAATGATATCAAAATTATTTTACATCACTCATTATTTTGCGATATTATATTAAAGCCGTATTTATAATTATATATTTTGAGATTTATCTGTCTGTTGAAACTTTTGTTTGCTCAATATATTGCCAAAACTTATCAACTTGTAGTAACAAGTGCTGCTTAAAAATATTCTTTTCTTTGTATTATACCGATGTTTTCTATATAGCGTAGAGTTGCTTTTTTTCTACTTGCATATATATGAGGGGGGGGGGGAATTCTGATTTGTTTTTTTTTTTCATTTTTTTGTGACAACCTTTAGACTTTTGTTTATCGAACCCTTTCACAGGGAGATGAATCTTTGAAAAATTACGCTACTTTTATTTCAAAAGCTCATAAGATATAACTTTGTGAAAAATGGACCCCAATAATTTGTTTAGAAACGTATATTTTGTCATATAATATAGAAGGTAGATGAAAATGGCATAGAGTTGCAAATTCGCCTCGATTTGTGGTGAATGACCCTCGCATATACGCACTCGTGCTCGTGTCAATTCGCCGCCGCAAGTTTTATCGGGGCAAATGCTCAACTTTATATGCGCGCCATTCATCGGGGCGGGATTCCTTCATTTTATACAGTATTGTTTTTGATTCGCGACTTGATATACTATTATATAGAGTATATAGATAGTATACAATATATATGTATAATACAATAGGCGCATATAAATGCGAGAGTATAGTGGGCATCAAGGGAGGGAGGGAGGGAGCGGTTGTATCATGAGCATGACGTGTGCAGGTAGCGCGGCTCCATAAAATGTGAGAGAAAATTGAAGGAGAGGCAAAGAAGAGGAGGAGGAAAATATATATGTGGTACGCGTCGGCGGCGGCGGCGGGCCGAGAGCGCGAGGGGACGATGACCTCACGCGTGTGCTCCGCGCGCGGCGGCGGGCGGCGCGGGATGAGCAGAGCGCGAGTCTCTCTGTTTCTTCATCTTTTTATTCTTCTGTCCAGCCACCCGAAAAAATGCCCTCTCTTTTTGCCCCCATAATACATCATGATATAATATTATAGGGTACATGTATAGTATTATAGTTGTAAAAGGAACAAATAGCTCTGATGACCACCAATAAGTTTTAGCTCATTATTATTTTGATGCAAATTATTTGTCAGCAGTGTCTCATGTGTTACGGAAATATGCTCGTATATTGATGATGAACGAAGGCCCTCAACAAACTTTCTTCAAAAATTGTTACAAAAAAATTAAACATGATTTCATGTTTATTTTAAAATGATTATAAAATTACATTTTTAAGGGATCCGCCGCCGAGTTTCAAATCGAAATACTATAAGAATTCATTCAAATGTTCCATGAGCCTATACACAATGTGTATGCGATAAATACTATATATACCACACATAAGTTTTTATTCATCATCCGCCAAGATAATAAATAAGATATGTAAATGTTTGAATTGAAGCGGAGGAGGAGAAGAAGAGACAGCACACGTTTCTGATGCCGCATAAACTATGCTAAAAACCGTCATTTCAAAACCTCGCGATAACCTATCTTTTTTCTTATTTACTATATTAAACGTTTAAAAAAGTTATTTTTAATAATAATATTAAAGAAAAAAAGAGAATTAGGCCATATTCTAAAGATATATTTATTTCGTCCAAGGAATACCGCCGCGTAAATCAAAACTGTTAATTTGTTTCTTTTATTGTTTAAATCGATGCGGAATAATATAGTTATTGCTATAGATTTCAATCTCAACGAAATAAATGATGAGAATGAAGAAAAAAAGGAAAAAAAAATGCCGGGTACACATCCGAAATGGCAGTTTGATCAATGCGGAGGCTAGGCTAGCATATTAGAGGGATTCATTCTTCTCATCAATATATGCGTAGTATCTCATTTTTTTAAACGATCGCGGTAACAATGATATACTTTTTTTTCTTTTTCCAATCGATTCAGCGTGATTCAGTTTAACGTATGTAAAACTTGATTGATGCAAAAAGAGGTTGATAAAATGTGTCGTATACTACGCATGGAATTCATCGCATCAATAAGGCGCTACACGTTTGAGATGAAGGTCCAAAAGTAAACAGCATCAAAGAGGATGCTTAGCCTTAGTGAGCTTTTAGCACGAATAACTTATTCATATACATAATGCGCCGGGGTCGCGAGTCGAAATAAATTACCGATTGCTTTCTTCATTAAATACGAATGGGCTATATACTTGAAGTATCGCTCTTTAAATCCGCATCAGAAAATCAACGCAAACTTATTTAACATTTTTCCCAGCACCAACTCCGGCGAAAGTTTAATATGGCTTTTCCGCGTCCTCTCCTTTACGCCGGGAGGAATAAATAATAATATACTTTCCATACATACATGCGTATATATTTAGGTATACAATAGGGCTGGGTGAGGGGTTAGATGAGCTCCCTATGAAATTTCAAAAACCTTCAAATATTTACGGGCAAGATGATGGGCTCCTCAAATTTTTTATCTTTTACATTTTTCAAAATCGACAAATATTTTTTCGAGCAAAATGGTGGGCTTATCAAATTTTTGTCAAGTACAAATGATTAATGGGAAATAGTTGTAATTTTCCATAATTATTCTTCAAAATTGCACGCAGTCCATTTTAAATATTGTCTAATGATGTTTTAGCGGGAAAATAAATTTTTCTCAAATTCATACGTTTATCAATTGGTTGTTCAACAGAAAAGTAACAAGAAGATTTTCTTTCTAAAACGTCCATTTTGCTCCAAATTTTTATATCATTAACTGTTGATGCATTTTTATACCAAGTACCTATACCTATACTAAATACCTATATTTTTTTGAGGGGGGGGGTGCCATCATGCCCCACATTGTTCGATTTTTTATTTATAGTCGACATATATAGCAAATTAACACGAAATATTTGACAAGTGATTATTTGTATATAAAAATAAGTGAAACGAGTGAAAGAAACTGATGAGGTTTCAAGCATTTTTTTTCTTACCATTACTTACCTTACTCATTTTGCCGCTCCCCCTCTCCCCCCCCCAACCCACCCTCCACCCCTATATACCGGTTTTCATAAATTTTCCTCAAATTTTAACATTCTGCTTTAGATCTAATCGGCTAAACACAATAAGAGACCATTTTTCAAGATCACTCAATTTCTTACAAAAAATGCGTATTATGCTCATTTTATTCTGCTTTTATTACTACTTTTATATAGTGATTTATGAATGAAAAACAATGATTTGTTTCGATTTTTCAACTTTGATCTCGAATATCTTTGAAATGGTGAGATTATAAACGATA
>JAPYYW010002893.1:0-17693 GCA_030522545.1 Cremastinae sp. A BG-2022a
ATATTTTTGTTATCTGCAAGAAATTTTGCCATAAAATATTCTGTTTTAAAAAAGACATGAAACTCATAATCAATTTATACAGCGCATTAAACGAAATTGGATGAAATATACGCTTAGAATAATTGTAAAACATCAAGTCAAACACTTTGAAACAGAAAAAATGTATCTTCAAAATTTCATGCGTTTTTAAAGGTGTATGTCGTTGATTTTTGTTTAAAAATTTTTTTATTTATCAACGAGTAGTTGTTAAAAAATTACGTTTCAATTACTCTTGGCGTGGTGTTGAAAAATGCTTTTTTTAAAAATAAATCTTTTTTCGTCCGCTGAATAACTTACGTAATGATTTTCATCGTTATTTCTCGTTCTTTCTATAGTACCCATTCATTCGCCAAGTCGAGGGTGTACGTTTGGTTGGTGACGTGAGAGCTTAACCATTCGCGTTATCGTTTCCGAGCGTTTTCTCTTATCGAATCGAGAGTTGTACGCGCGAGTTTTCTTCATTTCCTTGCGAGATAAACCCGAGTAATTGCACCTACCGTTGGTTTCGCCAGTTATTTCCATGCGTACCGGGTGTCGGAGACTCGAATCCTCCAAAAACGTATAAAACCTGCTTACAATCAAGCGCGCAACCGTCCAATTATTTTTCAACGACAAATCTCGACAAAAATATTCAAAAGATTTGTTTTTTTTTTCAAAAAACAAAAGAAAAAGAAAAAAAAACATTTGTACATTTTTTTCGATGATCGTACTATTTTGACACGAACTGTATATTTGCATGTTAGGCAGGAATAAAGGGGAACGGTGCAGGAGCAAGGAATTGAATGATCAGAGAACGAGAGGTCGCACGTTCGATCGGATCAGAGCGGTAGGATAATACAATGAATCCGAAGAGAGGACGCGCCTCGTTTGGCCATTATATGAACCTCCGATAGTGCGAACAATACATACAAGAGTCTCTCGGATCGAACTGAAATAACCAGGCCCACTTGTGGCCCCTTTTACCCCCAGTGGCTCCTTTCTCCCGCTAGAATAATGCTGCATCTCGGTCTACCGAATACAAACGTGTTTAACGACGTCGTACAACTTTGATTGGCCGCCCCGAGACTCCGGGCCTGTCTTAACTTCCGCTCGGATACTAGCCAAACGACGAACCACCGGTTGACGCCACCGCGTTCAACCACTGATAGTCCACCTCTGTCTTTCCCACTCCTTATTTTCGTCTCTTTCTGCATATATATATATATATATATATATATATATATATATATATACAGTATTTTACGTATATATGTATAATAACGTGTATATTTTATGGAATATGTTGAGAACTTCGGGATGTTTCTCCTTCTCGTATATATATATATGAAACCATTATCGTTCGTGCAACCATCGCATAGATTCATACATATCCCGGTAATTGCTTGTTCAATACACTTTCGCCACTTCGCTTCGAGCTCGGTGGCATCGTTTAATGTTTGCTCGAGGTGGACTGGCTCGGATCGTCGCGATATTCCCGAGATATTCGCACTTTCCGAAGCTCAATAAATGGATCTCCACGATCCCCATTGTTCCTACGTGGACGTACTTTGCTGTCGTCGATTTATATAAACCTGCTTCGACGGACATTCCCATTTTCTCCGATATCTTCGCTTTTACTCTGACTTATCACACCGTTCGCTCTGAATATATCGGTTTAATTGGTATAGCCTCAATCGACGGGGTATTATATTGACAAGACTGGAGAAATTCTCCGGTGTGCGGAAATTATGATTTTTCTAGGGGTGTGGGAAAGAAACAACGGGAGAAGCATTGGAGAGAAAATAAGCGAAATGGACGTATCGCGAGTATTCATTGGAGCGATTGAGTGCTTGAAACAAGATGTCGATGTCGGGAACAAATGAAACGTTTCACTGTTTTATGGGTGAAAAGTGTACTTTCGCGGAGTATTGACAATTGAGACGCGCGGTAAAAGAATACGGTGACGAGAGACCCGTTCCGAAGTTTTTCCTCTTTTCCTTTTCTCCGCTTTGCACAGGGGCGCCCGCGCGCGCACACCGTGACGCGAGAATACACACGAACGGTGGCTCTAGCTTAGGCAAAAGTGCCTCGATAACGTCGAAGAAATTTGTCGCGACTCCGGCCAAGCATCCTCTCTCGTGCTTTTACCAACGAGAGACGCTTCTTATATATTTTTTTTCTTTCCCCTTTTTTCCTCTCTCGCGATATATTCGCTGAAACGACACCTCATATATGTGTCTCGCGATGGCAATCGAACGACGTCTCGGTGACGCGCGGGAAACGTCAGGCATTTTTCCCCTTTCGAGAAGAATAAACGAGGAGACGAAAACAGGGAAATATAATGCTCACGCGGTGACGCTTAGAAGCTCGCGGAGAAACTTTTTTCCTATCCTCGTTTATCACTCGCGCTCTCAGACGCGATACGTTCCTCGATTCTCGCCGCAGCACCTCCGCGCTCGCAGGAAACGAAAAGGGAGGAAAATAAGAAGAAACGACGAACGCGTATTTCGAATGCACACGGAGAGGCTCCGGGATTTTCAAAGCGAAACTCTCATCGTAGCGTTCACTGCGGAACGCTCCAGTTGGCAAGGAGACTTTTGGGAGACGCGCAGTCGGTTTTCACGTTTACCTCCGGAGAGTGTGTACACTAGCCGCAGCGACATGCTCCCATATTTTCAATGTCCAAGCTGCTCCGAGCAGCTTCCATATCAAGAATCCGGCATGGCGCAAACTTCCCTCTGTTTACCATCGTTTTTCTCTACCACTCGCTTTGCCGTCGTTTCTCCACCGTCCTTTCTCTTCACCCTATTCTCCCCTTTACCTTTATACACTTTTCAACGTTGTTATCACCGCCTGACACTGCTCCTGGCACTTTCAACGCAGGGGATGAAACAATAACGAATATTTCCGGCTAGCCGAATATCTCGCGCAACAACGTGCTTAATTCTGACCCGACCTGGCGCCCACACGTCTCTAATTCATTTGTCACGTATACCTTTATGGTTAAGACGGTTCTCGCAACATATATTTACTTTTAAATGTTCTTTTTTTTCACATATAAATTAAAGATAAAATATCATTAGATTCAACATTTTCAAAGATATTGTTTTTCAGAAATTATATCTTTGAAATTTATACTGAAATTAAGGTTAAAAAATTCAAAAATTTACCTTAGAAATTGCGAAATTGAGAATTTTACATAAGCTCTTATTGTGATTTTCAATAATATACATTCTATTTCGATTTTCGCATGTGAAGCTTCTTTGAGTTTTGCATACACTTACGTGGAACGTTTACATTTTGAAGAAATTATTGTTAAAATATTCTAATTGCGTTATTTGAAAGAGTTGAATCCTATATTAAAAATAACATGAGGCCTCTAATCGATTACTCGGAATAAAGGGTATTAATGCAAAAAGTTGTATGAAGTATGCACCTAGAAGAACATAGCAAAATATCGATTCAAAACTGTCAAAAAGTGATAACTTTTTAAATAATTGATGAGTTGACATAATTCCTGCGCCATTCGCTTCGTTTTGTAAAAAACTTTAAGAATCACCCTTAGTTAAGCTAATTTGGTCAAGAGAAAAAAAAATACCGTTAATTGAAATTTTCATGGGTTCCCGAGACCCAGTGTGACTGACCAAATTTTAAAAAATTTTTTAAATTCGATTTTAAGACCCTATTCGATCGGAAATTTCTTGAAGATAACGAAAATGATAATTACTTGTGGCGCAATCCAACAATTCATATTGTTGTTTGAACTTGGTTGCAATCACCATGGAAACAAAATGAAATTTGCGAGAGCCAATTAGAATCTCGGAAGGTCTATTTCATTCAAAGCGTGACAGTCCTACTTTATAAATAAGAAAAGGATAAAATTCATAAAATTTTTAATAGAAAATTCTCGATTCAAAGCCTCTATATAATTGTGCTTATTCTCGCGCGATACGGAAATATGACAAAATAACGAAGGAAATGAGCGAAGGGTTTGCGAGACGCCGGGAGTTTCCGCGAGCCAGGATAACGCATTTGGAGTTCCCGATAGAGAATAGAGAGAATCTTGTGCGGGAAAACATGCCGCACGGATGAGAGAAGGAGCGAAGTGGGAGAAAAACCGAGACGGGGTTGAGGTCTCGGCGTGCGCGTTATTTTCTAGGGAGAAAGTCCGGGTGCGGGAAACGTTCAGCCACCGCGGAACGAGGGCGGTCGTCGTAAAGCGTGTCTCGAGAAAGCGGAAGAGCCACGCGGCGACTATATATTTTCCCCTTTTCTTCCCTTGCGCTTCATTTTTTTTCCTCTTCTGCGGGGTCGCCGCTACGAGAGAGTTACAAAAATATATAAATGCGAGTAGGAAAAGCGGGCCGGGGAAAGAATGAGGCGAAGCTTGACGAGATCGTCGGGAAGAAAGAGCCAGGTTGGCTCGGGCAATAACGCAGCGAACCTCCGCCTCCTTAACCTTCCATTCCCATATACCCTCTTGTATTCCCGAGAAATTTAAAACGGCGGAGGTTTATTAAATATTAAAAGCACAAGGGGCTACTGCCGACGTCGAAAATACCGGGCGCCTCGCCGAGCAGCCAACTTCGCTCCGGGTACTTCTCTCTCTCTCTCTCTCACGCCTCCGAGCCCCGCACGCTGCTTATACATATAATCATTCCGCGAATAAGTTTTCCTCCGGACTCGGGCGCATTCGCCCCGGAGAAAGAGAGCGAGAGGGCGCATAAAATGTTGCGTTCTATAATCCACATTTTGATATTCCAGCGGGGCCGGAATAAAAACGCTGCCCTCGCCAATTTACAACACATTTTTCATGTCAGCTTCCCGGATAACTCGGATATTATTTTTTCTCCTCGCTACCGTCTTTATCGCCGCGTCATCGCGATAATTTTCAGGACCGAGTTCCAGGTGCGACCTTTTTTGTCGCACCGAAAGCATTATTTTGTAAACTTTTCTTTAATCTCCTTTAACATTTTTTTAACGGCAAACGACTCTTCCGACGTTACTTTTTATTTTCAATTGATATGGAAATGAGTTTTCGTATCAGATTTATGGTATTATTATTTTTACGCATCAATCATAGTTTATTTTTTAAGTAAACGCTCGGCGATTGGTCGTTATATCGAAAGTACTCAGTTGAAGGATTTTTGCCGGTGCTCGCGTATACCGTGCTTCCGATCCGTTTTTATTATTTTCATAAATATATGTCAACAATGTGCGCGTCACTGGGCAACGGTGCGCTCCTTATTTATCTGCCGATCATAAAAAAAGGAAATTCAACGCGCGGCGTTCTTCACATTTAATAATAATATTCATTTTTTATTGTCGTACCTCGTCCGAAATTTTTTACCACTTTTTTTTAAGAGGCGTGTTGGTTATATATAAACTCTTAAAATTGAAAAAAATTTTGTGAATTCGTGAAGGGGTCACACTGGCTTTTGCAGACCCATGAACATTTTTATTTGCGATATCTTTCCTTTTTCTTGACGAAATCAACTTTAATAAGGGTGGTTCATAAAGATTTTTGCTAAACGAAGCGAGTTGTACAGGAATTACGTTAAGAGGTTCATTTTTTAAAAAGTTTGATCGGAAATTTTCGGTAGATAATGAAAATGTTATTTATTCCGGGCGCTATTCAAGAATTCATCCTGAAAAATTGAAAAAAATTGATCCAAAAATCATTTTTTTCGTTTGTTCAATACAAATGAGCGATTCCACCAAATAAAGCCTCGCTTACGGATCGACACTCTTCATATATCCTGAAAATTTTAGCCCTTATTATGCAGCCATTTTGAAGTTATGACTTTTTGAATTTTTGAAAATTTTTTGTTTTTTCAACTTTTTTATCAATTTGTTTGACGTACAAAGCTTCTTTATAAAAATTGGAAAAATTAGCTTATCGTACAAAAATTTCTCAGCTTTTCAATGAAAATATTCATTTTCTATCATACGCAACAGAAGACCCTTAAAAATCCAATTAAAGTGAAATAAAACGATTTTTTTTAACGAGCTTAATTTTGATATTTTTCTATGAAAGCTGAGACTTTTTCCCACGAAATATGCGAAAATTAAAAATATGCTCATTGTGAAAATCACATATTTCGTGGGAAAAAGTCTCAGCTTTCAGAAAAAATATCAAAATTGAGCTAACAGAGGCCGCATCGTGAGAAAAATCATTTTATTTCACTTTAATTGGATTTTTAAGGGTCTTCTGTTGCGTATGATAAAAAATGAATATTTCCATTGAAAAGCTGATAAATTTTCCTACAAAAAGCTATTTTTTTCCAATTTTTATAAATAAGTCTGGTACGTCAAAAAAATTGATGAAAAAGTTTAAAAAAATTTTTTTTCAAAAATTCAATAAGTCATAACTTTAAAATGGCTGCATAATAAGGGTTAAAATTTTCAGAATATATTTTTTTTAACATACAGAATGTATTCTCGAAGAAGTTTAAAAAAAATCGAAGAGGGTCGACCCGTGATCGAGGCTTTATTTGGTGATGGAATCGCTCATATATTGCTTATTTTGTCAGGTTACATTAACGCTAATAATTTATTTAAATTGAATTTCCATTGAAATGACTAAATTACGATCAACCAAATTTTATTTGGTCATTTCAACGAAATTTTCTTTTCAGTATACTTTTCGTCCATCTCTCTCAAGCCCATGTGTCACGTGGTACACCCCTCAAACAACGGTGGTCACACATATTTATTTTATTGTTCCCAAGAACCACAGCAGGAAAATAAATTGCTCTCGAGCAAATACGCATAAACCGTGCAATGATGAATGAGGAAAGACGCAAAATCTTTGCTGAGAGTCTCTGGCGATGGCGCCACTGCCAAAATATGGGGGGCACCCTGCAAATATGACTTTTATACAGTTTTTATCATAGATGTGTGTTCCCGAGCACGAATCCGAACAAATTCGTCGGGGATGAGAGATTTCGGGAGTCCGCTCCCGCGGTCATACGAAAGTTCTCCCAGCAAAGGAATTCATTAGAATAATCGAATTTATTCTCCATTATCGACAAGACCATGGCCTGTATGTTTTTTTCTCTCTCTATTTTTCGTCCTGCTTCTATTTCAATTCTCGAAAGGCTTTCGATAAAATAAACGAAACGATTCGTGCCCCTTGCTCCGCAGAACACTTTCTCATTTCGTTTGTGAAATTGTATCGAGCGCGAGTACACAACTTACTCTATCGAGTACAAAGGAGCAACGAGAGTATATTTCTTTCTCTGGCTCGGGGGCTTTTTCGCAACGGTCATGCACTCGATTTTCTTTTTTATTTTTATTTTTTCTCTTTTTCATAATGAACGGTTCTCGGGAATTCGCAACGATAATCGTCGTGTCTCGCTCTTTTATTTTTATTCAGTAAAAACTCTTAAATTTTTGCAGAAATAAAAAAACGAGGGAAAAATACAACTTTGCGAATTGATTTTGGCTTGTGGGATAAAATAGCGAAATATTATTATTTTAAAATATTATTTCGGTTTTGTTATCACACTCCCCAGGGTTTACCGGGCATAAAGCGATGCAAATAAAATTTTCTTTCCTTCGAGGAATCAAAGTGAGCTCTCCCTCGAGCGATTTTCATTCGTTTATCGTACGAAGCGCAAAAGCTTCAACGTCAAGTTACGATTTATTTACTCTTTTATCTACCGCTAAGGAAAACTGATATTGCGTTACTCACAGCGAACGGTGAGATTCCATCGGTCCTCAATCGCGGCTTCCGGTAAATGTGGATTTTCCGCCCGACATACCAAGGACTTGCCGTCGTCTTCAGGACTGGGAACCCACTCGAGGTGACTCGCAGTGCTGTCCTGGAAATAGAAAGAAAAAAAAAAGAAAATAATTCGATGAATTGCTCAAGGGAATAAGGAAAAGTGCACGCTCGACATTTACTTTCCATTCGGTGTATTATCGATTCTCCGGGGTATTTTCTCCGATTTTATTACACCCAATAAGTCTCCGCCACATTTTTTTTCATCAATTATATAGAAGCGGAGGGGAAATGGCCGACCGGACTCGGATGGCGTGAAAATGGATTTGAATTCGTTAAATTTTGTATCGACGAGACTCGCTCGAGCCTAACATTCTCGGGTAATTACGGTACAATGGCTTGATGAGATGTAAATCGCGTGCCGAACGTGTGAAATTTCGCAAATGTCGGACAGATCGCGAATTATTCTCTACAATTCTTTTTTCGATTCGCTGAAACGTCGTTTTATCATTTTCTCGAACGCTTCGTTTTTTTTTAAATTTATCTGATATTAACGGGGGATTTTTTGGTTTTTTTCTCTCTCTCTCTCTCTTTCGCTGTATTATCGAACGCTATGTCAATTCTCAGCAGATTAATTCGACAAAGGGATTCCCGGATCCCATCGAGCTCGATCCGACGGAAATTTCCATGATTATTTCACACCCGAGGGCGTGTGTTTCTCGTCTCTCGGATTACGATATTTCTTCATCCCCGTCCGTTCTCGGCCTCTCGTCCCGGGGATTTATTCCCCCTGTTGACCTTAACATCTTCCCTCTCGCTCTCCTCCGATCCCGAGGGTCAGAGCCAAAGACACCCGTTCCCAAATCACTACCAGTATCATCGGCAAATTCTTTTTTCTCCCTCCGAATACGCTGCCAAGCTTGCCAATCCTATCGACGCTATTTTTTCAATGTCATATTTAATCTCGGGATAAATTTTTTTTCCATCATTACCCGTGCGCCTCGTTATTCCTTCGGACTCGAGTGCAAAAACTATCTACTCGGGTTTTATCTACTGTCATAAGAAAAATCTTGGATGAAAATCTTAAAAAATATTATTTTGAGAAAGTTAATAAAATTGTGTACAATGAGAAAAAAATGGTATAAGTTTATCGGTTATTCAAATGAGAAATTTAATTTAAAAAAATTCCATTCTAATATGCGGTTTTACCGTAGAATGTTCAACATGAAGTTTTGAAAATAATTGACTATTAAACAGCTAACAAGAATTTGTGATCAATTTTTTTATTTTTTTTTCATGCATTTTCTTACGAGAACTTATTTGAATATTAAGTAAACAACAATTAATAATTTTTACTTAATTTAATTTGGTCCGTTCTTTGAATTCAAATAAATGTTTGAATTTAAAATAGTATACAGATGAGATTATTTATGTTAAAAAATCATACAGGGGAAGGAGGAGGGGCAAGATGGGCCTTTTAAGAAAAAAATGCTTGAAACCTCAATTTTTTTCACTCGTTTCACTTTTTTTTGAGTCCCTTGTCAAATATTTGATGTTAATTTACTGTGTTGACTATATAAATTACCCCCAAACACTTTGCGCATTAAACATTTTAGGGGGCCCATTTTGCCTACAAATATTTTTAAGTTTTTGAAATTTCAGGGGGCCCATCTTGCCCCCCTTTCCCTACTATTGAATTTATAATCACTGAATTAATACATGGATGAAATTCATGAGCATAGTAATTTAACTATAAAGGTGTTGAGGAAAAGACTATAGATCTCGAGAAGAAAATTTTCTTTTTCATTTTGCTAAAGAATAAGTGCATGGCAGTATTTTATAATAAATACATGAATGGTTCAATAACTTCATTATATACAGTTTTAATTATTGCAGTTACGGACAACAATCTGCATAATAAGATATTGCATACATGTGCATTATATATATATATACTTAAAAAAAAGCTCAAGTTAAAAAATTTTCAAATTAATAACAAACGACATGGTAAATTTTAATAAAATTTTAAAAATAGGTTAATTAGGTTATTCTTCTATACAAATTATAAAATTTTTATTAACATGAATAGTTGGATTTTCTTTAGTGACCGAAGTATCTTATTAAAAATAGTCAATTAACTATTGAGTATTAACGTACAATATTCTTGAATGTCAAAAAAATGGAGTCACGAATTTCGCATCGGGACAGGGATAAAAAGTCCTCGCTCGATATTCCTTTTTCTCAACTCGGGTTTTCTTGTGCCCGGAAAAAGCTTATCTGCAAGGTGGAGAATCTTATTATTTTCGCGTGGATGAAAGGTCTTTGAGAGCGCGGGTGTGCGGAGTGTAGAAGGGAAACAAAAATTTAATGAGAGCTGGAAACAAATTTCGCTGATTGGACATTTTCGCAGTCGCTTGCATCGAAAGCTTTGCCGTGCTGAAATTTAAAGAAGCGAAAGAGAAAAAGAGTCAGGGGATAACGGGAGACCCGCGATAAGGAGCGTTACGCGATCGATATGTTGAATTTCCTCCTCAATTTTCGGGAAAATCCGTTTCTGGAAGGATATCAGAGACGATGGCCGGCTGTTTAAAAAATCTTTTGATCTGAAAAGCGGCGCTCGATTCCCGCGACGCGGAGCGGGTTTGGATTAAAGAGATAAATAAGAGAAAACGGGGGGGAGCGCGAGGCAAAAGCTCGTCGATGGGAAGCGTCGCAGTTGGTTCTCGTTTATTTATGAGCCAACGCAAATCTGCGCCAATGTCTGCTGCCCCATCCGTGAGCATCCCGCTTAATGGAGACTCCGCCGGAGCTCCGCGAGCGTCCGAGCGAGATCCGCGAGCGCGGCTCGGGACGACGCAAGCGAGCGGAGGATCGATGCGAGCGGCGAAGACGCAACGGTTCCTCCGCGCTCTCGTTGCAATATATACTTTCCGCCCTCGCCCGCGTGTACACCGAGAACAATTTTCCCCGCGTATATACAGCACGAAATACCAGCGTGCACATAACCGAGCGCAATGCGGAGCAAATGGGAAGTGAAGGAGATTAAAAGAGAATAGAACTTGCTAGTCGGAAAAAAAAATTTAAAAAAGAAACGTGAAAAAAAAAATGAAGCAAAGAAGAGGAAAATAAAACGGAGCTGGATATGGAGACCGGGGAGATTGAGAGAATTGCGAACGTGAAATAACGAAGAGAGACAAAGAGAGATGTGGACTAAAATATCGTTGCATCCTTATTATACCGCCAATTTTTTTTGTGATTTAAATTCAATCTTCCCTCCAGATTTTTTTTCCCAAAATTCGTACCTGAGCAGAGACTACCAGCCGCGCAGGATATTGTACACGTGTTTCCTCTGCCAAATAATCCCTGCTCGTTCTCCGATTCTTTTGCGTCGTTCCCTCGTATTATCTTTCATAATTAGAGGGGATGGTAAAATATTTCAACGAAGGCGATTCGCTATTTTTTGCCGTCCATTTTTTTTTCTTCACGAATTCATTTCGTTACGCGTGCTTTTTAAAATAATATTTTGTTTAATCTGAAAAAACGTTTTGCTAATGCGCAAAAAATTTTTAATACTCGCTGACAGAAATCACGATAGTAGATTTTACTGTAAAGTTGAAACTACACTGATTACTTTTAGAATTAAATATATTTAAAGTTTGGATTAACGAAATCTTGATAATGTTAATAATAGAACGAATCTTAATAGTGGACAGTATCTATGGTTAATTTTTAATATATAAAATTCTCATGTCACGGTGTTAGTGTTTATACTCTTCCGCGAAACGGCTTGACAGATTTTGATGCAATTTTTTATGTATATTCTGTAGGTCTGAGAATAGATTTATAACTATTTTTTATACCACTAAGTGATAAGGGTGGTTCACACCAAAAAAATTTTTTTTATTTTTTAGACAAAATGTTTATTTGTTATTTTTTTATGGTGTGGTATTAAAAAATATATTCAGCGCTACATTTTAACCGTTCTACGACAATACACCTATTGTTTAATATCATTTTATAATTTTTAACCCGGGTCGATAGCCGATCAATTAAAATGGGACAAAAATATAAAAAAAATTGTCTGTACTTTTGAACAGACACTCCTATCTTTATGTATTTTGGTATGCTGAATCAGAATCTGTGATCCATTTTGTCCGTACATCATCAAAATTTTGAGTAAATTGAAAAAAACTGTAAAAAAAATGTAAATTTTTATTTTTTTTATGGTTTTTAGAAATTTACTCGAAATTATGACGGTGTACGGACAAAATGGGCCCCAGATTGGGATTCAGGGAAAAAAAATTACATAAATATATGGTTGTACATACAAATTTTTTAATTTTGTGACCAAGTGTTGTAACTTGATCAACTATCCCCGAAAGATTGATGCCTATTTAAATGCCTATTTAAATGATATAACTCATCCTCGCACACTTATAATAAATAACTTATATTTTTATACACTAGAAATAATTGATATGGCTAGTTATTAATATAATTATAGTAAATTTATTGTAACTTTTTAATATTAACGATAAAATATCTAATTTTCTCTCAGTATGCATAAACGTGAAATCTAAGGATGAAATTTGAAAAAATGAAAGTCTCCTTCTCGCTCGCTCTTTCGCTCCGGGTTTATTTCCATTTTATTGTAATTTCTCGAATGTCCGGTTCTTAGCGTCCAGTCGAGAGCTCGTTCCGAAGCTATCGAAACTAAAAAGTTGGTTGGTCGTTGGCAGCGCGGGGATCGGGACGAGAGAGGGTTATACCAGGAATTCGAGCCAATATTAAAATCTCTTGCGTAAAATGGAAACGTCCGCTCCGGATAGTAAAGCTTGCCGGGGAGAGGGAAAGGGATGTAGTAGCGAGAGAGCCGAAGTGGCTGCGTTACGGGAGCGCTCTATTGCGATTTTATCTTCCTCTCTTTCGTACGGACGCGAACGAGAGGTTTCGATGCGTCGCCCGACCGTTCGATACGGAGTTACATAAAAAAGTTACGGAGAATATGCGTCGGCGGAAGATAACTCGAGAGCAGAGAGAGAGAGAGAGAGAGAGAGAGAGAAAATTCGGCCACAGAGAGGAAACAACCTCGAGATATCTCGCTCCTTTCCCCTTTTTCTTTCCTTGTCTCGAAGCCAGACCCAATTTATGTTACGTTCTTCTCTTCTTCGTGTATATCGCCCAGCGAATAGCTCCGTGCGAGAGTTTTGCTTTTCGCTCTCTTACTATTCCGTATCACGCTCTTGCAGCTACCGGATTAACTTCTTCTTCTTCTTCTTCTTCTTCCTTCTCCTCTCTTTCCTTTTTTCATTTCTTTTCCCTCTCTTTAATGCTCCTGATGCTTCCTCGGCGTTCTTTCTTTTTTTATCTTTCCCTTCGCCCAGTCTCTTCTCTCCCGTATAGATTTCTCTTTTCCTCAGTGCAGAGCTTCATCTTTCACTTGTTCCACGCTCTGTTGGCTTTCTGCTATATACTATTATAGCTTTTGCATTACGTCGTCGTTGGCCCTTCTCGTTTTGTCACCGGAGCTCCGAACCGGCACAACAAAGTTTCCGCTTTTCGAAATTCCATTATCAATCTAACTCGCATAGTGCCACACTCCCCCCCTCCCCTCCCCCTCCTTTTATCCTTCTTCGTCTTTCTTCGTCTCGAATATATGCTCGTCGAACGTATCGACTATCGGAAAGTTTTCGATTATTTTGGACTCATTGTCGATGAACGTTTCTTGCATTTTGCAAGATTAATGGAAAAAGGGATAAACAGGTTTCGAGTGTGTTATTCACTCGTATTATCCTTTATTTTTATTCACTTTTCCAACCATCGGAGGGTCAAACTTCCAAGCGAGCTGGACCATTGAGTCCACTTTTTAGCGAAAAATTCTCAGCCGACGAAACTCGAGTTCGGAAAGCAAGAAAACTTTAAATTAGGCCAATTTTTTAAAGACTACGAGGAAACTTTTGGCTCCGGTGTTTAATTGTTTTTCATCAGCGAGCACGTACACGGAATAGAGGTAAAAAAAGGCTTGTCCCCCGCTTGATTATAATCGAAGAAGGCACACACATCTTCCAGACTCGTCGAACAAAAACTTTTCCGTATAACGAAAATGATTGAATTCCAATCCGAAAGTTTTCTAATAATCGCGCAATAAAAACGCGAGAGGTGAGAAAACTATATTTCGCATGGTAAAATCGACCGAAAAAATAAAACCGTTGATGAATAAAAGCCGAACGGACAGAGGAAATGAGAAAACACGTTCGAGAGCAGTTGGAGCGGGAACAAAAGTCAAGCAGGCAGGAGAAAAAAAAAAGGATAAGGAAATTCGCTGGGATATCTGGCAAACGTGAGATGAGAGCAAAAAATTGAACGAAGCGAAGAAATAAGCGACAAAGGGGACAAGAATAGGTGAACAGGGGTTTGAAACGTGTACAAGAGCTGAAGAAGAGAAACGAGAGAGAGAGAGAGAAATGAGGGGGAGGAACGCGAAGAAAAGAGCTTATAAAGTGGGTGACCAGCTGTGTGCTCCGAGCTCATTCTCACAAGGCGAAGAGCGAGCCAACCTCGTGGAAATAATAGTCCTGGCTGTCCAGGAAGGAAAAATGGAAAGAGAGGATTGAACGGGCCGAGAGCTTGGAGAGGAAAAAAAATGAAAAAAAGGGGGCGGGGGAGAGGGACGGAATAAAAGAGGAAAAAAGCAGAAGGATGGAGAGTTTGTCCAACATTCATTCGCAATAACACCACACGAGTTCCGATTCCTTCTTAACCTTTGTCAGACTTTCGTGTGTCCTTATCTCCCAGGGACCCTCCTCGATCGTGACGAGGATAGGACGCGTCTCGAGTCGTTAGATTTTACAGTCTTGAAGCGCGATGGAACATATTTTTCTTACTGTACAGTCTCTTCAAAAATTCATCAACTACGTGAAAAAAAAAACATTAATTTTAATGATCCATATCTTGATCGATGATCGCTGAAAATATTCAAGTCGTGAACAACTTGAAGGTATAACGTCGGAGGAGAAAAAAGTCTGGCATTTTGTAACATATGGAGTTGCTCGAATTTTTCGATTACTCGTACTTCCGGTTGTGAAGCGACCGGTAGAGGCTTGTACGTACGATCGAAAATAAAGGGAAAGTAGAGGAAAGCTTGCCGGATCCTTTGGCTCGGGATGACGGTTGTTATCATTGTCGTAACTGGTATTACTGTCGTCGACGATCATCCCTCGATGCGCTACGAAACTAAACATAGTGGGATATGGAAACCTCCTCCACAGGCATGAAACTTATCCTTTAAGTATATCCACGAGGGGATAAAACTTTGCTTTACTAAAGTTTCTTTCCTATATTAGTCCTGTATATATCGAGTGGAAGAGGCGGGATTATCCATATACCGGCGCCTCGCTTCTTCTCACCGTTCGTCTCCCCTTTCCTGCTTCCTTAATAGATTTCAATGGATTAGCTACCGCAGGATTGAAGGAACTCTTAGTCCCGATGCTCCACCTCGTTCGCGATTACACTCGAAAAATCGCTGAGAGCGCTGCTTTCAAAAGCTCCCTCGATGAATCAATATCTTGCCCTTTCACCAATCTTTTTGTGGTTTCGCAAAGTCGTATGACATTTTGTACGGCGAGTCTCGTGGTTATTTTCTCCATGTTGAAACTCTATCTCTTCGAGTTCATTCTATCGTAAAAAGATTCCTACGGGGAGTGTGATGCGCACGGGACGTGGTGGCATTCTAATCCGAGAATGTCGCATGGCAACCCAGCACGATGAGCTTTCGCCTAAATACGCTCGACAAGTCTTTCGGGTAAGAAGACACCTAGTCGGGCATTAGCTCCGTTCTCTACACCCGAAATACCTTTGTCTAATGAGACTCGCGCTTTCGCTCGAGTATCGGAAAATTAGGGTTACATTCTGGGAACATTTTCGTAAAGATTCGATCTCAGATCGTGTTTTCGATCCTAGATACCGATTTTCATCCTCACGTTTCCTTTGAGTCGTAGGACGTAATATTTATTACGACATTAGTCTTGAAAAACTTGAAAAATCTTAAGAGATGTACTCAATTGTGGTTTGAAATAATTTTACAGATAATTTAAATATTAACTTGGTTCTTGCATCATTTGCTTCATCTCGTAAAAATCTTTAAGAATTCTTCTAAATGAAAGTCGAAAAGAAGTTTTTTTGTGATTCGCCTGAAAGACTGAGAGTCAGCAAAAAATGTTTTTTTTTTATTTAAAAAATTTTTTTTATTTGAAGAGCATATAATAAGTATTTAATTATAGAAAATTCACGTGGGGTATCGAAAATTGGTTTGAAAGAGCTAAAAAATCTATTTTGGAATCGGTTTTTTAAACATCTCGTCATAAATTATTGCATATTGCGCACAAAATAATTAACATTTACATTATCAATAAGAAATTTTTATATAATAAGTTCTTGTGACAAAAAATACAGATTCTTCAAAACTTTTACGAATTAAATCGAATATAATTATACAATTACACGTGGATATACAACATGTACTATAGCTATAGACAAATTTACTCATTTTAATGACTTCAAAATATCTTCGAAAATATAATTTATTTAGATCCTGTTCTAAATATATTTTATTTTACTACAAACATATATACATTTCGTCCTAAAATATACTGTGTACACTGTAATAAATTTCTTGGTGTTAACCAAATTGTGTGAGTGGTAAAAGGAAATGCGGTGTAAAATAATATTTTCTTTACATAATACCGGTGTGTTTTGTAAAAGATGTAGAGCAGTGTTACTTGCTGATTTCACGGGGTTAAAAATCGATGTTCTCGACAATAGGGATGGGTAAAGCTCGATACTTTCTTGAAAAATGAACATTTTTCAATGAATGATGTTTATTGTACCATCGTTGAAATAAAAATGTTAAAAATAAAAATTATTTTCATTTCTCAGAAAAGTATCGAGCTTCGGCCATCCCTGTTCAGCAATAAAACTTTGTCAACGTTTCTGGCAGTCCACTCTATTAAGTGGCAATAAACGGACGAGAACGAACGCGATAAATTTAGTATCAGGTACCTGAGCTGAAGCTTGGAATACCAAAACATCATTTTATGACCCATAATCCAAATATCATTGAGCAAATCGGTCCTCGAGGGCATCTTTGGTCAATCAGGTTTGAGGAGAAGCATAATTATTTCAAGGACCTGATACTTAATTATAAAAATATTTGAAACATTGTCAGAATATTTACTACACTCAACATCAATGTTTATTATAAAAAATAGTATAAAAAAAAATTTGTTTTTGAAAATTAAGTCGAGATAGTAAATTACCCTACGTCCGGGTAAATTTCTGCATTCGGAGAGCGAGGAAAACAAAAAATAATTTACGAACTTGTTAACATGGATTTTTTTACCAACAAAGTTGCATATAATGTTAATGAACCTTACAAGCAAATCGAAACTTACATTATTCCAAATATTCTTTATATTATTGAGTTGCTTAATCTGTATTTCTTTTTTTATTCACATCGAATGGTGTTAGCAAGAATAGTATTACTTGATTAATTTTATGCACTAAATGGTGTTTAAAATTGCGGTGTTAATTATATTTACACCGATCAAACACAGCATATCAAACCACATCTATTAACACTATGCCATTCTACACCAAACCGTGGGAACTATATAGAGACCAGGAATGGTGTTAAATCAACACCATTCTAACACCAGACTTTTTTAACTTTTTTAATCTATTATCTTTATTTCTCCCAGTGTATAACTATACATTACGCGATGTCTATCACTGACGAGTTATGAGAACCAAAATTTGTTTATTCTGATGTACATAATAGTAAATACCCATTAATTTTTTTAATACAGTTCACTACCCCAATAAGAACGCAAAAGCCCCCAAGGGGAAGATTTTTATGGCCCCCCACTCCGTGCGCGCTTCGCGCTCGCTGACT
>JAPYYW010002894.1:0-17943 GCA_030522545.1 Cremastinae sp. A BG-2022a
ATTGAGATATTAATTCTTAAAAAGGAGAAATTTGAGCTATCTCTCATAAACCTTATGTTAAAAGTCGTGATTTTTCACGATAAATATTTCGATTTCTAGTTAGTGAAGAATCTTTTAATTTGTCATACACCTTCAAATATTACACCAAAGAACATTAATACAAATGTTTGAATCAAATATCTTCTTGATATTCGTCTCATTTTGTTCTTTGAGGTCTCGTTGGCATCTTTTCTTATTGGGATACGTGGATGCGAAACTACTCGAGCTCGGAACTCGAGTCAGAGTGGGGGAAGCGCTCGAGCGAAAAAGCGGGGAAGCGTTCTTATTAAATCGTTCTTATTGGTATAGTATAACTTTTAAAAAATCGATTTTCGCAAAAATGGCTTCTTAAATCATCCATTTAACACGCTTTTATATAATTTCACCTTTTATATGTACATATGTATATAAAAAATCATTGCAATTGAGTTTTGCGAGAAAATTATCGCGACTAAAAAATTCTCATCAAAATACTCTATTTATTTCTGTATTGTGGTATATAGAAAAATGGTTAAAAATTTCGTAATTCATTGTGAATGAAAATTTTTCAGATCATTTCATTTACTTTTTCTGTATTGCGAAGTAGAAAAAATTCTTAAAATACTCGCAGTTTATTATGATTGACGATGAATTCCTCGGATCCATTACGTTTATTTACTTTTCTACCGCCAGTATATAGGAAAAATTCGTAAAAATAAATAGTAATTTATCGTGATTGAAAAATCCCGAGGTAATTAGAGAGAGTCCTGGTCGTCCTGGAGGAAAGTGCGTGCGGTTAATCGAGCGTGTTTCGCCCGCATAACAAGCTCGCGTGCAGAACCGGAAGTCGCGTGCTCGGCGCGCCCGAACCCGCCCACCTCGTTAATTTTATACGCGTATCCCGCCTTTTTCCGACTCTTAATGCGAGAGGTTAACTATAATAAACAAAGGAAAAAGACACTTTCCGTGGAAGCGAGGAAAAAAGATTCCCATCGCCAGTCTCGCGTTCGCTCGAAATCGTCGAAAAATTTTCATATTTTCGCATCAAAATCTGTTTTTTTTTCCTTTTTTTTATTTAAAAACTTATGTGATACATGTATTTGGAAAAATGAACTTGATATATAATAATCAAATTTATGGCTGAGTGAGAAACAATGGCGAGAAAAGATGAAAAAATGGTCGATGTTCGAAAATAGTTGGCGAGGGTTCACCATGGGGTAAATTGACCCTCGTCGAAAGCCTGCACCCTCGGAGACAATTCACTGATCGCAGCCACGCCCTTCCACCAACTACGGACGCACGGAGCGCGCGCGCGCGAGGTGAGATTATGTCCGAGAGAATAAAAGCGGTGACCCCGCCACGAACGAAATGCAGCGATCGACGGCCATATTTTATTCGAACGTCCAGGACGAAGATAATGAAGGCGTTATTATACGAGAACAAAGTGCGTGTGCGCAGAAATATCTAAAAGAGAATACGATTAGACCGTTCTCCATGAATTGATCGATCGGTTTTCTCGTAATTAACAGACGAGCCCTCGATTTAATTTATTTAACTTCAACTCGACACGGGAATCAACTTAAAAAAAAAGAAAATGGCGATGATTTACTGCCTCAAGAACGGCCCTGATTATTCTTTGTTTATTTATTTCAATTTGTTTTTTTTTGTTTTTTTTTTGTTTTTTTGATTTTTCGCACAAAGAAGAATTCGAAATGACAAATTCACCTGCTCCATTTTTCATTTTTTCTTTCTATTATCACTCCACGCAGCACGCTCCCAGATTTATTTATTGCTCGGATCAAATCAATCGAGGTTACGGCGAGTGAAAAGTGTCGTGCGCACATGGCAAAATAATATATTTTATATATAGAAAACACGTGCGAGGCTATGTGGGTGAATAAATTATTGGTTTGATAAGGCTTTTATTGGAGGGTATGGAATGTAGTCAAGGTAAATAGATTTATCTATAATTGGAGAAGGACTGTAAAGAAACTTGCTCCATTTTTGTAATCTCTTCATTCCTCTTTGCATTTACGATTTCCAACCCGATTATTTCCAACCCGATTATTATTGACAAAGCGATTTTGTCGCGAATTACTTTTTCTCATATTCTCTTTGACGATATTATTCGTTCGAGATAAAACATTTTTCAGACATTTCGCGACGTTTCAAATTCTTATTTTCAAACGATTTAATTTTTTTCATGCTAATTTACATTTTTTAATATACATATATATAGAAGTTAATATACATACATATGTATAGAAGTTCAGCAAGTATATTTCAGTTTTTTCAATGTCGATATTGCAGGCAAGACATTGGATAATTTTTTTTTATATTAATTTTACAAATTTTCATTCTATCATCCAAGATTTATATAAATTTTAGATATTTAACGACGTTTTCAATTTAATTTCAGAGAATTTAATTTTTTTAACTCGTTTACATTTAAATGTAGATCATTACATTTCATGAAATTAACTCCTCTGCTCGACAACATCTCCAATTATATTTACAAAGCGATTTCGTCGCGAGTTACTTTTCTTTTGTATTTTGATTAATAACTAATTTGCCTTATATTAGACATTTATAGTAACGTTTAAAATTAATTATTATTTAAAATGCGAGTAAATTTTTAAAGCTAATTTACTCATTTTTTAGGATAATATATTTAGAAAAAAATTTTAGTTCGTTAAATTTCAGCGTTGTCGGCGTCAAGATGAATTAGTTTTTCTTAAAATTAATTCCTCAGCTGGCAAACGTCAAAAATTAATTACAAAAAGCGATTTTGTCACAAGTTACTTATTCTTTTATATTTTCTTTAGGTGGATGCTTAAATCATTTGGTTGGTAGAAATCCCACTAAACATTTTCCTTTGAGACAATAAACTTTTCAAAGAAAATAATAATTAGGAATTATTTTTCTTTCAATATAAAATAACGTCTAATATTTTTTCCAAAATATTAACCAATTTGAAGAAAAATTAATGATATCGTGACATCACTTAATCACTTAATCAGCGACTACTGATTGAATCACTTATCAGCGATTCAATTCAAATTATTACTTCAGACAATTAATTTTTTCAAACAGATTTGTATTTTTTCAAGAAAGAAGTTTAGCAAGCAATAATTTAATCCGTTGAATTTGAAGTTTGCAGACGGGATGAAGGGTTAAGTTTCCTGGAATGAGTTGCACGGCTTAATTGTCAGATAATTATCCTGAGGAAAGCCTCGAGCGTCTCGAAGAACCGCCTGCACGAGCCTCCACCTTTTATTTTCCCATGTACGCCTTTTCTCCCTCTCTGACGAGCGCGACTCGCCGCGCGGGCACCCTCGAGAATCGCATTCCACGACTCCGGCTAATGGAACCTCGCGTTAACTCGCCCAAACTTGTACATCATCTCGTGATTTCAATATATAAATATACTAAATAAGGTATTTGATAGCAGCGATGGGCCGATTCACCAACTTATTGATCGAATTATATGTATATTATGTACATCATCGATGACGGATGCACCTTATAGAAATCACTCTTCGATTAGATATTTCCCAAGTGAATAATCGCTATTATCTTTCGGAGCTGCTTCATACTGTAATGTCTATAGTTCATCGCGTTTACTTATCTTCGTCCACTGAGATAAAAGTATAATATTTCCAACTATACGTGACAACTACACTGATTTTACTTATGAAATTGACAACTGTACACTTTTATTATTATACTTCTAAAGATTAAATATATATGTTGGCCTACAATAACCAATCCATCGAAACCCCTAATTATAATGAATCTAAACAGACATTTAGTTTTATAATTATCTGCACACTGAGAGAAAATAATGGTAAATTTTACTATATACAAAAGGGACATCAACTGTACTAATTATTATGGGACTAATTATATTCTGTTTAGATTCTATCCTCTTTACTTTACGACAAACATATATTTAGTTATAAAATAATCAGCATAGTTGTCATCACTTTATGATAAAATTCACAATCGTGATTTCTCTCAGTGCATACAGTTGTTGCTTTATAGTAGTAAAATTTACCATATATTTGTTTCTTTCGTAGTCTAATGAAACTTTGAATACGAATTCAAAAATAATCTTCGTTTCCCAATTGTCTCTTACTGCTCTGAAGAAATTTAGCAAACGCTGCTTATATTAAAACTTGTATGAAAATTTAATGATAATATGAAATACTTATCTTCCTAATTTTTGGGATAGTTTGCCATGTCCTGATTGTCTCTTATCGCACTAAAATTTGACTAATACAATATTAAACTCATGAAAATTTAATGACAATAAAAAAACATAAATTTCTTAGTTTTTTCGATAGTTTGTCATGCTCTGATGTTTGGCTTGTATTTCATGAAAATTGTACAATTTGAAAAAAACATTATTTTTCTACTCATATTTTTTAGGTGGTCCGTTGAATCCCATGAGCCTGTAATATTTATTCCTGCTATAAAAATATTTCCAGTTCTACATTAATCAGCACAATATGATTATTATATAGTTGGAAATACCATCATGATTTGCTCTCATTGTATGAGGGAAACATCCCAATATTTGAATATCATTGAGTTTTTTCAGTTTATATTTTTATTTAAAAATTATTCAAATGAAAAAAATGTTGCCTCAAATTCACATCTAAATTATTGTCTGATGTGTGTGTGTGTGTGTAAAATATGTCTAGTAAATGAACATTTAAACTATTGAATATACATGTAGGATGTGTCCCAAAAATAGTTGGACGACTTTAGCAAAATCTATCCTGTCTGTGGTGTTGTGCAAGCTTGTTTCAATAGTTTAACATTATATGAAAAATACACCTTTTCTGAGAAAAATAGTCATTTAAAAGGATGGAGGAAGGATCGTTAAACTATTGGGACATGTCCGGGCATCGGGACATTTACCTTATAACTGTATATAATAGATAATAATAGATATAATGATAGTCCCTCGGGTGAATGGAATTATTGGCCGCGAGTAAAGGAGAATAAGGTGCTATCGCGATGGTGTTTGCACGAACGATTATCGCGACACGCGCTACGCGTCAAATTGAGGAGAACGGGAGCGCGGGTGGGGATTGAAAAAAGATATTCGGAGAGGCGGAGCGAGGGCTAGCGACTCGAGAAATTCGTTGGGAATTGAAGGAACGTGTGCCATGGAGATTCACATGCGAAGACGATCCGTTCGCCGAAATTTGAGGAGCTAAGAGAAAGAGGAGACGATGAGGAGAAAGATGAAAACTAATGTTAATCCTTAGGTGTTTTCAATCGTGGATTAAAGGAAGGCTCGCTCGAGATCGTATCGTCGTGATAATTGGTAGCTGAGATCGTGTCCGGATAAAACCGAATCTCCGCGGAGTTTTCAACGAATAGAAGGGAACAGCTCCATTACAAATGTTATCCAAGCCTCACCTTTCGAAATAAATAAACTTAAAAGAGAGAATATACGCATATACTAATACTACTCGAATAAAAAAACGGGGCTTCGCGATTTCTTTTGAGACCGAAAATCGCCGACGCCGACCTGTAAAAGAAAAACAATTTTATATCCGACGAGGAATCAGAAGTTTTTTTTTGTTATCCTCGCTTAAAAAGTTAAAAAGTTTTCTGGGCGGCGTCCGGAAAGTTGTCCATTTCCAGACCCTCTGCGCTACGATACCGATTACTTTCCCGGCCTAGGCCGGAAACTACCACTTTTCCGTATACTGTTTTTTATATAACCTTACAGAAATGAAAAGAACTGCCAAGAAAAGTCATTCTTTTCTTTATCGACGAAATTTTATCAGTATAGTGTCTTAATTTACTCACTGATGATTATGACAGGCGCTACAATAATAAATAGTGCTAACCTTTTACATTTAGCTCGAATTAAATTTTCTGAACAAGGATAACAAAAAATATAGTATGTCACTCGATCTTCAAGTGGCGATTCAGAAAATCTCGATTTTACGATATTCGCTTAAAGGTTTGTGGCGCGAGTTTACGAAAACGAGTGTAAGTTTGACGTACGAGCCGAAGGCGAGACTCATATATTTCAACATCGAGATTTTCAGAAAATCACCACTTTCCGATCGTGTGCATGTCATAAATATCTATTATCGAGGAATATAATACTCTCGTATCTTTTAATTTTTCCACCTGTTATGCCCGTTATCGAATTTTATTTTTTTTAGTTACATAGATCTATATACCGCTGATGCAGCTTGTCAAAAGTCATCAACAACTAATTGATGCGTATTTTACGAAAAATTAGAGACTCTGAAAATGTATGCATTGTAAACCAAACTTTTTATGTGTTTTTAAAATAATTGGATATCAACAAATAATTGATAACTATAGACCTACACTGTACAAAATGTCAAAACGTCAAACAGTTAATAAAAAAGTATACAGCACGTTGCATGAAAAAGACACATGTGGAGTGTGTAAATAATGCCTTCTGTGCTGAAATAAAATTACACAGCACTCACAGCCTTTTGTGCTCGTATTTATCTTTTATTCGAAAAATCATGGCGACGCATTTGGTTATTTATCTCAGTGTTAACTACTGACTTTTAAACGGGGATCTGCCGTAAAGAATTCGGAGGTCGCATTCGCGTCGTCCGCAGCGAAATATTTGTGGAGAAAAAGTGCGTCCGGGCTGCGCAGCGATATATAGGCTCGCGATAATCGAGGACGCGCGGAGCGAGGGAACCCCCTCGAAGCAGGGCAAACAGAGTAGCTTCCGGCTTGCCAGATGCGTATCTCGGGCAATTTCGACGGGAAAAATACCTGAGCCAAAGTTTCCGGGCTCCCGGTTACGTCGTGCTCGAAAAAAATGTATATGTATACCTATTATATCCGCACGGGAGTGAGTTTCACTTTCCCTTTGTCATCTCGTCGAGAGGCGCGCGTTTTCTCGACACGGCGTCCCACCTCTCCCGCATGCGGGCCCCGCTCTTTTTTTTTTCGCAGATGACGTCCTCGCCCTGTCGTTTTCTTCCTCCTGCGGCCGTAGAATTTTAGTCAGCCGCGCCCGGGGGCGTTCGGAGAGCGATCGACGAAAAGAGTGTCCTGATGGAGAGTCCAGCAGAAAGTCCATTAGCGCGCGTTATAGTGAAAACCAGACGGGTTTCACGTTCGGAAATAGACTGAGTTACGAGCCTATTTTCGGGGAGCCCTCGTGAACGTTCATTTCCACTCTCCTCGCGCGCCTTTATATATCCGTACGTCTCCCTCGCAGATCGACTCCATTTTAGGCTAACGACCACGTCGCCATTTATTTATGCTCTCTCCTGCTTCGATAAATAAATGACACATTGCTGATAAATTGAAAACAAACAATTATTTTCTCCAATCACGAACGATCATCACCGGTTATTTAATGAAATTTGACCGATTGTCACTCCCCTTATTGGAAGAATCTGAGATTAAGGTGTTCTATCAAAAAATCGTTTTCTTAGGATTTTGTTAAAAATTTGCAAATACCTTCTTTCATACAACATGCAATTGTATATTCAATTTTAAAAGGTTTCACTACTTTTACAACTTGAGATATTTAGTGTCAAAAATCACTATTTTCTACATTCTCCCATAAGAGCACGTGTTAAATATTGCGATCTTCAACTCTTGATATCTTGACTTCTCGGTAGTGGAACTTGTTGAAAATTTTTACAGCTCTTTATTGTACTTCAAAGAAGTTTCCTCAAGTTTTTAAAAAATATCCTGAGATTACGATTTTAAAATTTTTCATACATACGTAACATGTACAGGTGACCTTGGATGACCTTGAATTTTGAGTATGTTGTTTTTGAAACATAACTTACCGAAAAAATATTCATTTCTAATGTTTTTAAAAATATCACTTATACATTATCGGGATAAATATATTTGGATGGTTGGCTTTAACGTCTTCAAATCGGTTTGATAGAAGATCGCAGGGAGGTGGACGTCCTTCTCGATATAAGATGAACTTTTGTGTTCATTCGAAAAAAAGTTGGACCTCTCCATCTACATACGTATAAAAAATTATTCGTGTGACAAATAAATAATAAATACATAAAATTTTATTTTATATTATTACGTTTTTATAGTAGCATTAAGTACTTCTCCAGCAAAGGTCCGTATTTTGTGGGGCTCCGAAAAATTATAAAAATATAAGTGGTTCATTTTTTTTATAAAACGCATGATTATTTATTATACATAAATGTGTTTATTTACTTATTTATATGCTATTTTAAAGTCTTACGTTACGGGCAACGTTACCAAATATTTGAAGATAAACAATGGAGATTTTCGATTTGTAGCTTAAATCTTCATGCACTAATTCTATTTTATTTTATGAGAAAGCTCGGTGAAAGGCCCATACTTGTTTTTTATTGCATATCTTATAATGACGAACCAAATGAGAGGTTTCTTATTTAGATCTGCAGTCTTTAACAATACAAAAACCCAAATAGATAATTGAACATAATTTTTATTTTGGGCTATGTTTGCGTGTTAAAAGCACATTTTCAATTCAATTTTTCTCGAAAATGACATCGACAACCCCCCTCGGTTTTTTTTCTAATTAATTAGAATGTAATCAATTTACTGATATACTCAATATAAAAATTTTCTCCAGACTTTCGTTCGGCTGGAGAACTACCTCAAGTAAGAATTGAATATTATCGTTACTTTTTTATATTTACCATTTCTGAACATAATTCAGAACATAAAAGTATATCATCGTCTACTGGCGAATTACTAAAAAGTACATATGTCGCTAAAATATTTTTGTTTTCATTACGTAAATACAAAAATTTTTTGAGCCATCCTTTGAAGAATATAAAAGTTGATGTATGCAATCACTTTCTGGTGGCGAGTCACAACAAAATGAATAGCGTGAACATTTTCTACGAGTATCTGAATACGTATCTGATGAACCAATTTTCATGCAGATAGGTCGATTTTTATTCATATTGTTCCATTTGGTCACGTGAGTTTAAATAAAGTAGCCTATGTTCAAATCCACGTTGTACACTGTCTCCATGACAAATTTCATTCAAATCCGTGCAGCCGATTTTGCGTGATTGAGTAACAAATATCCAAACATACAAACATTAACATTTATATATTAGTAAGATTATTAATAAGTTGATTTATTATCAATTGTATATCATAAATAAATAAATGTTAATAAAAATGAAATATTATTCGTATTAAATTATCTTACTAACTTTTTGATTGTATATACATATATATCTTCATTGTTGCTCGTTAATTTTCTCCGATTTGTTCAATGTCGATACAATCTGCTGACAGCTCCTATACATTTTATTTATGAGATGTTAAATAATTCTTAAAAACCTCGGCACGTTTTGACTCTCTTCTTTCAGCCGTCAAAAAATTACATGTCAATGCGAGGTTTCTTTTCCACTGTTATTTGAATTTGTAGCTGCATAAAAAATGCCACAAGTATTCAAGTTACTATCAAGACTGATTTTTTATCTCTCAAAAAATTTCGTGGAATTCTTGTTTATCAAGGTTTTTAGGGATAATTTAATATCTCATAAATAACAAATCTTGGAGCTGTATCAGCAGAATGTCGACATCGAAAAAACCGGAGAAAATTAACGATCAACAATGAAGGTACCATCAAAGTTAGTAACATATTTTAATACGAATATCATTTCATTTTTAGTAACATTTATTTGTTTATTTATTTATATATTATACAATTGATAATAAAACAACTTATTACTAATATAAAATAAAATTTTATGAATTTGTTACTTATATGTCTCACGAATAATTTTTTATTCGTATGCAGATGGAGAGGTTTAATTTTTTTTTTGAATAAACACAAAAGTTCATCTTATATCGAGAAGTACGTTCACCTCCCTCCCGTCCTTTCTATCAAATCGATTTGATGACGTTATTATTCACCAACCATCAGCTTCCTATATATATTTATCCCGATAATGTACAAGTGATATTTTTACAAATATTAGAAATAAATTTTTTTCGGTAAGTTATTATAAATTTATAAATTATTGTTTCACTAGATTAATTAAAAATCTATATTTTTAAATTTGTATTCAGTGTAAACTTTCGAATTCTTAATATGAATTCAATAATTTTTATATAAAAATCACTATGTACACATGTACACTAGAAACTCTCATAACTTACAAACCTCTCATATCTTTACAATTTCTCCTTCAGCGCTATCCCCTCTTTGCTTTGAATCCTCAGATAGCACTTGGACGCGCATGCGTACACTAGAAATATGTATGCGTAAGCTGTGTAGTGAGGGAAGAGGGGAAAATGTAAGATTTGAGAGGTTCTTTGCACCGAGTTTCCAGTGTATATGAAACTCTCTCTCTCTCTCTCTCTCTCTACAAATTTATATTGGCAAAATTTTTTATTCATAATCAATAAAATACTACAAAAATATTCAATTTTGATATTTTTACAAATATCTCTCATAAAAGTGTTTTTATAGACAATTATTATTTATTAAATTAAATTATAATCATACACATATAATTACATAGTATAACAAATTACGTGTAATTAAATATATAAAATAATATGTAATGTTTTAAGTTATGTATTTTATTTTATCTAAAGTTTTTACATAAAAAATGTCTCAAGGTTTAAATAATAAACTATGAACGAATAGTAAATAAATAATTTTAATGCTTAATTCGTTAGGTAAATGAATTTTTTTTTGTAAATGTATATTCGATAGATTTTCAGAAGATCTACGAAATAGTCACAATAAGTATCTCCACTATCTTTTGTGAGTCTTTCATAGAACTACCGTAAGTCTGTAAAAGATGATCAATAAAGCTGTAATTGTCTCATCATAGACGTACTTGGCACAGATCTATTCGAGTTCTATATGGAGATTGATCTACCGTAGATCTTTAATCTATCTCAAACGGATTTTACTATTGTTACACGGGTGCTTGTACTACTTAAAAAAAATCATTCACGCATAGTTCTGCAAAGGTGTTGTAAATTGACTAGCGTTTGGACTGCGACTATATGTAACCATTGATGTTCACTTTCTCCTTTGCCATATAAATGTATCATTATAAAAAAAAACTGCAAAAAGGAAATGTCTGTTCATAAATGCGAAACAATCGAAAAAAAAGTATACTTTGTCTCGTTCAATCAAACCGTCCTGCTTACGGATAACACTCGATTCAAGTAATCGTTGTAAAAATAGCAGACGAATAAAAAGTGAAGATATGTATCAGTTAAAGTATAAATAAGTTTTGTCCAAAGTTATAATTCGACTCGCGATAGCTCAAAATCTCGGGGAGCAATAACAAGAAAGAAAAGCTTCGTCTCGGTTGGAATAAAAAGAAGAAGAAGAAGAAGAAGAAGAAAATATCTCGCGTATAGAGCAAATGTTCGGAGTTTATGCAAGGATATCGTCCTTTCCCGATGTCGGTCAAATATATCTCGCGGCAAAACGAGTTATTCGCTCGATCGCGGTTCAAGCTCCCGGTTAAACGCAAATGCGAGACCCGATATCGTTTCTCCCGCGAGTACGATCGCGCTACCCGAGTTTTCTTGTTCGACGCTCCATTACTCGTAGTTATACACGAGCCTGGCACATAAATATATATGCATCAGTGTGTACCGGCGGAGACCGGAGAGATCGAGTCCCGATCGAATGCTAAACGCCGGGCGACGTCGTCTCGCCCCTATCTGCGCCCTTTATTTTTGTTCCCGCGGCGGTGCAACGCGCGCGCCTTCCGTTTATTCCCGACCGAAATTAGCAATTTTCATCGCTGTATTTATCCGGGAGTTCACCGCGCGAGTATTGCGCAGCGCCGCTCGGGAAAAGGCGAAGAGCGACGAAGAGAATCGCGCGTGTTCCCCGATTGAAGTATTCGCGCGATATCGCCGAGTACGCAAATTGTCACGGCGAATCTCCGGGGGAACACCTAGCAGTCGCTTCCCAATCAGCGAGCAATTAACGACTCGCCGCGATTAATCGGTAATTCCGAGATTATATCCCCGCCTCGCTCTCTCTCTCTTTCTCTCGTTAACCGATGAACGCGCTCGCCCGAGATACTACAATTACGGAGGCCGTTCCCGCGAGCATTCTTCTCTCCCGGGCGAGGACGCTCTTTGCATATATTTAAATAAACCGCAATTTAAAAAATCGCTAAATTTTCCAGCTTGAATTTTTCCCTCGACTCTGTACAAACAAAAACCAGTTAAGGTGATTCTGATGAACGACCGAGAGTAAGTTCACAATTATATTATTGTAATATATTTAAATAAATTGTTTTTAATAATAATAAAATTGTTTATAATACAAATTTCTGAAAAAGCTTATCTTTTCATGGTTGAAATAAAAGTTCAATTTTATTACTTTTAAGACTACACAATTGAATTTAACTTCTCACTCGACCATAAAATAATAGAGTTAAAGCTTTTGGTATCTAACCTGCTAATTTGTGGTTAGAGTAATGAGTATGACTGTAATTTTATCTGTATACGATCAGATAACTAAATTTTTCGTAACTCTCATCACTTCCGGTTAATTATTTGAAGGTTGCACATCGGAATACGTACACGTGTGTATTTATAAGGAGATTGTTGTAAAGAAACATCAAAATCTGAAAATATGGTAATTCGACTGAAAATATGAATGAAAATGAATGAATCTGAAATTTAAAAAATAACACGTGATAATTTTATTCCTTGTATGGATTGTGAATTTTTAATCTTGAAATTAACATATATTCAGACGAATATATATATTTTCCTATAGGGAGATATATAATAACCTATAATATGAACTAAAAATATGGGTTCACTGAATATGTAAGTGTAATATATTTAAAATTTGTTCACAGTTCGCTTTGTTATCCTCTTTTATAGATATCGTAAACTTAAATTCATTTAAAAGCAATGCCCAATTTTTATAAAAGTATATATAAATTGGTTGAAAATATTTTACTCTCCACAAAAACATGTATATTAAATCTCTTATGCATAAAAAGTGAATAAAAGAAGCGTTCATTCAATTTATTAAATTTTTTCATTGTCTTAATTTTTAAATAATCGTTGTATCGACTCCTTTGAATTAAAAACCTCTCGTTAAAATTATAACATATTTAGGTATGCTTAATATTAAAAAACATTTACATGATAGTGGGAGGGGGGCTTCGCCCCTGGACCCCGTTTGGACATCATCCAGAACAAGCACAAGGTCCAAAGGGGGTGGGGGAGACTACGAGACATTTATGATTTTTCTGTTCTGTTTTGCAAAAAATATATAGTTATATTATGCATACTTGAGCATGTACGATTCTAATTTTTTAAACCATTACTTTTGGGGGGGGAGGGTGAAAATCAAAATCCCAGACAGTTCATCATTAATTATGATATAATCTACAAGTTCACGCAAAAAAAAAAATTTTTCGCCATTTTTCGGAAAAGTCACTAATCTAAAGAATTACCGAACTTTCATATCTATATTAAACGACACAGTGAATTTACTTTTGCTTTGTTCTTTCAATTAAACATGGCAGATAACGGTCTTTCTCTGTTGCTAAAAAAATAGGGGGTTGGACGAGACTCAATTTTTTTGCTTATCTCTTCGTAAGTATAGCTTAAAAGCGCATTCAGAAAAATGCGGGGTTTGAAGCTCGTACTCGAAGCTCTAATTCATAACTGAGGGGAGGGGGAGGGGGGGGAGAAAACAGAGCGATACATATATGGTGTTGCCGAAGCAGAGAGAATATAATAAGATGAAAATTCGAGCGAGAGGATGGAGGCTCGTAACTCATGGAGCATTAATTTAGAATCTCGATAAACAAAAAGGCTCGTGTAAGTGCGGAAAGCTTTCACTGCCTGGCGCGCTCGTCGTATATCGCTTTTGTTTTTATTCTCCCCCCGATTATTTTATTATTTAGCGTCTTTGAACGGCGCGCTCGCGGGGAGGCTCGGCACTATTTCACTCGCGTGTGTATAAGTACATATATACATATATGTACCGGGGGGTCATATAATATACACAAGTACCCAATATACTCGGGAAAAGATATCGAGGAGTGAGGTACGGTCCAGGACTTTATCGGGGCTAGGATCTCGTCGGACATTATTGCCGGAGGGAGTGCGACGCGCCGGGGGAGGACGGAGAGCGATTTTATGAAAATTGGAAGCAGGGAGGCGGGCTCTCGGCTCGTTCGTGCACCGGCTACGAAAATAAGCGAGAGAGAGAGAGAGAGAGAGAGCGCATACAATGTTAAGACTCGGAATTGGAGGCGGCTAAAATGTCTCGGCGGCGTTGCGAGCGTGATTTCGCTCGGCGGTCCGAAGAATCGCTCGCCTGATGGGTGTATTATAAAAAAGGTGTGGAGGCTCCGCCTCCACGTGATAATAACGAGGAGGCGAGGAGCGGCGGGAACGCCCGATTCGGCTGGACTCTCTCGTAGCCCCGCAGCACTGCTGACCAAGACGAACGCGAGGACTCCGGCACGCACACCGGCAAACAGAAGACCCCGTCCACTTCTCGGCTCCGTATACGCGGGCGGGGAGGGGGGGGGGATCGAGGCTCGAATATATTTCTCGACGCTCGCGATCCACGCGGATTCCCTGCTCCTGATCCCCCGCCATTAAACCTACCTTATTCTTGATGTTCCCTCCCTAACGCGCCCCTCTCGCTCGCTCGCTCGGTCGTGCTTCCACCGCCGCCGTCGCCGCCACCGACGACGACTCCTCGCCCCGGTCGAGGTGACTGTCCAGGACAGTTGGCAAGACGCAGTCAACGACTGCACCACGTATAAGACGCCACGCGCCCGACACGGCCGATTAACGCCGCGGTCGAACCATTTATTCACGCGCCGCGATATCGACTTTTTTTTCGCACCACACGCGCCGATAATATCCTCGTCACCCCGCGCCCGAGCGATCGACCGACGCACTCGGCGAGAGGAGAAGCCGCCGCGCGACGATCGCGGCACACCCTCGATCTCGACGAAAAGTCCGCACCCGGGAGTTCGCCAGAGCACCCGTCGCGCCCGTTCTCCACTGCTCCCTCCCTCCCTCACCCCGTTCAGTGTTCCCGCGTCGTCGCTCGTTCTTCGTGCTCCATTTATTTATTTCGTGTGTTGAGTGATGAGGATGTGCCCGAGCAGATAACGAACAACAACTATACGCGACGAGTTTCTTTTTCGTTTTCATTTCATTGCTTTTTTCAAGCTATGACGAGAACATAGGACTGCTCTGAGACTCGACGGTTTTACGGAGGATCCTCTTTTATTTTATCACGGATCCTATAACGCGAACCTCCAACCGGACACTCATCATCGCCGTCGACTGCTGGATTCGCGTGAGCAGCGCTTACGATTTTACTCAAACGCCCGATCCAATCATCTTGCCCTCATTCAACGTGAGTTTTTATTCATTCATTTTTACTACAGCCATTTTTAGTGATTTAATATAGTGCATTAAAAATGGAGAATATTTATACATTTTTGCAGCAATAATTTATTGTTTACGGTCGTTCGAGCATAGCGCGGATAGATTTTTATTTTCGTTCGGTACACGCGCTCGCTTTGTAGAGGCTTTTTTTAAATAAATAAGGATCGCGCAACGCGAGTGATTAGGCCGTATAGGGGCTTCCGGGTAGAGAAAAATAAGCGCTCTTCTTCCTCATATATATACCGGCTGACTAAAGCGACGCGAGTGAGATAACGAATGACGAGAGCGCGATTTATCTCTGCGTTAATTATCGATAAGCTCTCGCGCTCGTATATATAAGGGTGATTTCCGCGCTGGTGAAATCGGTTGCGAGCGCTTATCGCTGTCGGAAGCGCCCTTATCCCGCAGTCGAAAAACGATCTTTTCCTGTCGCGATATTACACATTTTTTTATATTATTGTTGAGAAAAAAAAACTTGATTATTTTCCTCGGGTTCAAATGTTCGCCATCGAATTTTTTTTTTTTATTATTTTACCGATCGTCGTATTATTATTGGCGTTCATTCGATTTTAACTCAATGTTCGACCCTATAGAGCAATTATTCATATGACGCGCGGATTTTGCAATTTTCGAAGTGGAGTTCCCGCAAAAAGACTCCGCGGGCTCGGTGCGTGAGCGCGAAACATATTTTTACCGGGAAAACGAGAAAAGGTGTCGTGGGTGCCGAGCGTGGAGTACGGGCGGCGATTTCTTTCCCCTCTGCGCAATCACCCGCTTTTTCCCCTCTAAAGTTTTGTTGACCTCCCCCGGCTTTATTCTCTGCTTTCCGTCGCTTTCGAAATGACCGATAAATCACGAAATAAATACTCGCTAACGTGCGTTTCTTTACGATCGGGAACGGGGTCGTTGTCTGCTCGCGTATTAACCTATTCGTTATTATATACTCTCTGTAACGCCTGTTCTTTTTCCCTCTGTTACGTTTCACCGCGTTTTCCATCGCTCTCCGCCGTCTATCGAGTTTAAATCACTCTACATCTTATTCACTCGCCGCTTTACGATAAATACATATATGAAAAAAATCTTTATTTCAGCCTTATTCTTATTATTTTTATACTTCATCGTCACTCTCGTTTCGTTATCTTTATTGATGCCGAAAAAAAGCTTTGATATTTTTTTCAAAATATACGAAAGTAATAACGAGTAATTTGTCTACTACTTTAATATCATTATTTTCTCTTTGTCAAAAAACGCGTTAGGCTTTGGTTCTTTATTTAAAAAAATATTTGAAAATTATACATTTTTTTCAGCCATCTGCCTGTTTTGCTTCCATATTCTTGCTTTAATGTCTTTATTTAGACTTTAATTTTATATATTACTGAAACGAATGAACCTCAGGTTACACGTTCGTACTTTTTTTTTAAATATATGAAAGTTATTAAATTTCCTGTAACTTTATTTATTTTTCTTCTACATTCTTATTACCACTTTCATTTTATATCATCTTCTCATTACCAACTTTTTAAAAATTATGTGAATTAAATTGTAAAATTTTTGAGCGACTTGTCGATTTTACTTCCATAATATAATCTTATTTTTATATCTTTATCACGACTTTTATTTCACAAGATCTTCTCGTTACCGAAAAAATAAAACATTATAAGGTTAGATTTTACTCATTTGACACTTGAGAAAAGTATGGACATTAAAAATTCAAATGACTCATCATAGATTTCATTTCAGTATTTTTATGTTAATACTTTTATCGCGTTTTAAAAATTTTATTATCTTTTAATTGTCAGAAAAAAGATGTCGCGATTTATTCATTTTCTATTTATAAAAATATATATCTTTAAAATTAGGAATTTTGTCAACGACTCGTGAATTTTATTCCAGCAGAATTCTTATTTTCATATTCTATTATCTTCGTTCCTATATATATAGAAACATCAAATACCACGCTTCATTCATTTTGTGTATAAAAAACTATTTAGCAATCACAAAATGTTATGATTTTTATTTTTTTATATTAATATTTTTATTAAAAAATGGCTCATAAAGTTGAATTTTCGAGCACTGGGCGGCATCCGGAAATTTGTCGATTTCCAGACGCTCTGCTACCATATACCGATTACTTTTCCGGCCTAGGCCGCGGATGAAAGTAGCACTTTTTCGCATACTACTGTTTCTTATATAACCTTACGAAAATGAAAAAAAAAACTGTTAAGAAAAGTAATTATTTTCTTTATCGAGCGAATAATTCCAGTAGTCTTAATCTAGTTACTATTGATTATGATATAGGCGCTACAAATATAGTGCTAACCTTTTATATTCAGCTCGAACTAAACTTTCTGAACAAGGATAACAAAAAATATAGTATGTTACTCGATTATTAAGGTGGCTCATCAGTGACAATGCTAGTCAAAATCGTGACGTTAATAAACTTAATAAAACGTATCATAATCTTTCAAAATATTATACGTAAATAAA